>PVIA01005196.1:95772-120426 GCA_004024845.1 Tonatia bakeri
ATGCTCAACTGGCTGAGCTACAGTGGTCAGGGACATAAAAGGTACTTTTCATCAAGGGCACAGTGAATAAAAACTTAAAGAGATCCAACAACACAGGAACTGTTTTATTTGAGCAAACTAGGGTCTCTGACGACACTGAAAGAGAACCTCTGTGTTGGTAAGGCAGGCGTTTCCTTGGGAAAGCTGCAGGTGATGGGGGTTTGTTAGTCACTGGCTGCGAGTCTATCATCCATCCTGGGATGGAGTTTTCTGAAAAACGTCTTGTTTGGCTTTAGTCCCTGCCTACTGGACAGTGGGCTTAGAAAGAGTTAGTTTAGTGATTGCAGGATGGTGCAGAATCGCTTGATTGACCTTGGCTTGGAGGGACAATGGGAATTTTATAACGCAATGTCAGAAAGACATTCTATTCGGAGACAATCCTGATGTCCCACTAAGTCTCCTCTCCTTGAATATCCCCTTTCCAAGAGCGGTGTTGTGTGTTTGTACGTTTAAATGAAGTTTTTGATTTCTAAATAGTCTTATTTATGATAATAGAATTTTGAAAACAAAATAAGGCTTATTTTTCCTTTTCCCTGTGAACCTGCGGATCTGTGTGTGCTTCTAACCAGTGGGAATGCACCGCTTTGACTTTTAAAATTGGAGGAAGAGGACCAGGACCATTCCTGAGCCGGCACAGGCTTGGCATGAACGAGGGTGTCATCAAAGCAAGGCCGCCTCCAAAAGAAAACGAGTGTCTGTGATTTAAACAAAAGTACAAGTGGCTTTACAAAAAAAAAATCAAAATTCTGTTGGACTTCCTTAAGCTTTTAATTTAGATGATAAGAAATACTGAATTATAAATGCATGTAGGGGTGGTGCGCCACAGTTTCTTCAAGCCTCAAGGCCTTTGAAGGCAAAACAACACCCACGGGGACAAAACGTGAAGCTCCATAATAACGTTGCATCTGATTGGTTAATTCTTGGTGCCAGAAACCCTTATAGACAGGTATAGGCACCTGATTGCTTTAAAAGTCGCTTTAAGAGCAAAAAGGTAGGTAATTACTACTCTTATTTTATTTCATAAATCAGTCAAAATTATACTTAGTTTTTTGGTCAGATCAGCAAAAAATTTTTTTGGTGTGCTGCAAAATTTTTGTAGATAGTTTATGTGTGTCATGAGATGAGAAATTTGAAGATTGCTGTTCTACACTGTTATATTAGAACAAGCAAAACACTTATGAAGTCAGGGAATTTTGGCTCTAAAGCTTTCCTCCTACAGCATAAAGAACTCGTGAGCATTTAAGACAAAACCCATGCACTGGGTCCTCCCGCCACGAGGCCTCCATGCAGAGACTCTCCCCACACTGTGTCTGTGGAAGCACCCGGGGTAACTTCTGGTCTAGCCTGGCCTGGGGCTCTGAAGACAGGAAGACAGCCTCCCTTTCCTCTCTGTGTGGCTAGTTCTCCCAGCTGATGTGAGAGGGCAGTGCTTCCTAGGAGAAGTGTTTCAACTCATCCTGATGGAATTCAAAAGCTGAAGGTGTTATCCCTTCCTCTCTGCAGATGGACAAGTTTAGTAACATGCGAATGGGCTCTGCGTCACCCCTTCTCTTCCATGAACGAGTGTGACAGCCGAGAGTCCCCACAGGCATTGCCATAGGGGGACTTTGGGGAACATTGGCCTCAATGATGTGTTATTTCAATACTTAGTTCACTAAATCCCTTGCCTGGCTTTACTCACTTTCAATAATTAAAATCTCAATTAACTCAAATACATAAACAACGAACGTGCAAGCTCGTGTTTCATTGGGAGCCCCACTTCAATGAAGGGCAGACAGTTTACGGGCTCTTACTTTCTTTAGCCTGAGCCTTCAGGGGCTTATTACCAGCCTCTGCCTCTCTGACTGCCATATGCTTTCCTCACTGCAACTTTAATCAAGACCAGACCTAGCTTGATGTGAAATAAGATCCGAAGGCCCTGAGAAGCCATCCTCATGAAACCCGAGCAGCTGGAGCCCACAGATTGAGAGAACCTGATTTAGAAACATCATTTCAATGCTGGATTTCCAGTCCATCTTAAAGGGAACACAGCTCAGACCTTTGGACCCTGGAAAAGTCACATGAGGTCTCGGAGCTTCCAGGCTATATAATGAGTTTAGGAAGTGAGAAATAAATATTTGGGTAATCATATGGTTGGGCCTGTGTGCAGTTTTCCAATAAATTAGGAAGGAAGAACAAGGAGTATTGTGAGTTCTTTCAAGACTTGATTTTAATTAAATCAGATCAATAGAGCTGTCGTGAGGACTTGGGGGAGTTGAGAAAGCTGTAAGCAAATTGTCCTTGGCATAAAGTGAAATGAGAAATGGGGCTTGGGGCTTTAACAGAGTTGTGGGGGTACCTGGGGAGAACAGAGCAGGGACAGAGGGCAGCTGGGCTGTTTCTCCCAGGCCCTGATATGTGGGACCTTCTCTTGTCCAAAGACTTACTCTCTGGTTGGAGTGGGAAACCTCAGCACGCCGAGAGCACAGTGTCCACTGGCCTAAAAAGGCTGTGTTTCTGGTCTCTTGGGGCGAATCTTGAGTCCTTCACATTCCTCTGGTCTGAGGAAAGAACTAGCTGGAGAAACTGGATCTTTCCTCCAGTCCCGCCACTCCCTAGTTTATGACCCAGAGCCTTTATCTTCTGTTCTTTGTTCAGTGGAGGTAGTCACGTCTCCAGACCTACGTCAGCTGAGACTGTAATGGGACAGCAGTAACGGAAGGGAGCAAAGCATTTCGACCCTTAGATTGTTTGAGTTCAGCAGGTCTGGTCCAGTCACAAATGGCCTCTCCCTGATCCCATAGGCAAAGAAGGTGTCTGTGTTTACATGTGACTGGTAAGCTCTGCCTCAAGAACTCCTCTCATCCTCAGTCTCTTTGGGAAGTGGGAAGAGGGGAGTGGGAACTGCTTTAGCCAATCCAATGTAAAACTCAGTCTCCAACGTAAAAGTTGTTCATGTTTCATCCAGTGTTTCATGGAATAATTTCTTAGTGCTTCAGTTTTCTTTGTTCTTTCCCCTACTCTTCTCCAAGATGGTATCCAAGTGTGTGGCAGATGGGCTTCCACACCCTCACGGTCTCATAGGAAAGGGGTCTTTTGCCCTTATGTGGACTGTTGGTATGCAGGATTTGTGTCCTTTGCAGTATGGCTGGCCTGGTCTTGTCCTTGAATATCCTTCTGTTTGTAGGTTCTCCATGTGTGGCTGAGTCTTTCTCAGACAGCTCAGAGTCTGCAGACCTATTCCTGCCTTCCCCCCATCTTTCTTATTTGGAGGTCCCACTGTGCTCCATCCTGTTTCTGGTCTTGGCTGGGTAGCCTGCAGTAGGGCTGCGGTGCACTTTCTTTCAAGACAGTGGGCACCACACAGACCTGCTGGTTTCAGCCAGCACTGAGGGAATGCAGGAGATGGGGGGCTCTACGGGGTGAACTAAACCTTCTCCCTGCCTGAGCACTGCACTCTGCTGTCTCTCGTGCACCAGAGGTACGGGGTTACTACCTTGCACAGTGGTCCCAGCTCATCTCAAACAGCTTACAAGGCAAGAGGTCCTCCTAACTCAGCCACCTTACCTTTCACCTGACCAGGAGTTGGGATATGGGGCATATTTCTGACCTTCTGTCTCCCCAGCCACTTTCTCAGCTCAAAATCCCTTTAGGCTGACAGAGCAGGCTCTTCTTTTGTTTACACTTTCTGTCTACTTGGGCTTCTTTGTGCCAAACTCCTTGTGTGGGTTTCCCCTGTAGGCTTCTCCTCTCTGCTTCTCTAAGCTTCCCTTTTACCATATTATTCTCTATTTCCTCCTGGATTGGCTAAGGTATGAGTATAATAGACATTAAGCTTTTCATGGAGGGACACATAAGAAATGTCTAATAGCAGTGACCTCTGAGGAAAGCAATAAGGGTGAGCATTTTTATTTTCATTTTATATACTCTGGGCTGTTTAAGTTTCCAAATTGTGTGAAATACTATTTTTACTCTTTCTGTAGTAATTATTGGGGTAGACTAACATTTTCTTGAGATAATTTAAAAATGCAATACTGATCAAAGAATTAAAGCAGTCTAGTTAGATTTAAGGTTGCCTTCAATATCGGCTTTCCCAACTTTCTCAGTGGGAGCCTGGGCGAGGTGCCCTGCTGAAAACTACATTTCCCAGTCTCCCTTGCTGTCAGGGGCACCACGTGTCTGTGATTCGGCCAATGATGTGTAAGCAGAGGTGGTGGGTAGGATTTCTGAAGAGGTTCATTAAGAAGAAGAGAGAAGCCCTTCATCTCCCTCATTTCCTCCTGCTGTATGTAGCTGGGTTTCCAGCAGCCCTCAGATCACAATGGGACCTTCAAGGTAGAAGCCCCAGGCTGGGGGTGGAGCGGTAGGATGGTGGGAGAGGCGTGGGCCCTGATGACCGCACACAGTCCCGGTGTCACTCCCGGAGGGCCTGTCGTCAGACTTCTCTTACAGGGTCATTCTACTGTGATCAACATAGTGTTTTTTTCATGCCTCCGTTTTTTCATAGCTGAATATAACTCCAAACTGGCGCACTGGCCTAAGTTTGTGCTGAAAAAATGGTATATGAAATTCATCAATATTGATATCATACTGATGAAAATGTCTAGTGAAATAGTTCTCAGTGTCAAGAGCTTGAGCTCAAACTTTCCACCAGGTTAGCAATGACAAAATGTCCTGCCCTCTGAAGACATACGTTTAAAAGTAAAAATCTCAGTGCAAGGTAAGGATGGAGTTTTTCACAGCTCATCTAGAAACCTCAAACAGATTCCGTTGTCTCTTAACTACTTATGCAAATCTTGAATCACAAACTTTAACTGCAGAGGCTGCTGGGAGAATACACACATCATGACCCACACACTCACTCTGCCTGGACACCCTGTGCCCCCACTGAGGTCAAATACCTGTGGTTTGCACTGGCCTGGGGCAGGGAGAATGGAACCAGATGGGAGATTTCAGCGGGAAATTCTTTCTTTAAATCTTTATTGTATTGTTTCCATTACCATTTAGTTCCCTTGTACCCTACACCCTCAGTAGGAAATCCTTGATTAAACACAATGGTGGTGTAACTTGGGCATCACTGGGGTTTTCTGGGCCCTTATGGTCTGGGTAAGAGTAGCGTACACCCCCAAATAAGGATATAAAGTTCAGTGTCCACCCGAGACTCTGAGATTCATTGTCACCTCTGGCTCTGATGTCCTGTATCCTTTGAAGTCCTGTTTTGTACTTTGTATCTCAGTGCTGTGTCTATTTTCTCTGCCCCATATTACTCCAAAATTAGGGTGGGCTTCTTGATCTTTCCCCCGAAAACAGTTGTAAATGCCCAGCTGTGGACTGTAGCAGAACTTTCACTAAAGCTCTGCAGATCAGTGTGGGGAGCATCATCACTACCACACTGGACAGTGACCAGTGAAAGGTTACACAGTAAGTAATTTTATTCTTTTTAAAACTTCTTTTAAAAACTTCATTGAGGTATAATTGATATATAAAAATTGCACACATTTAATATATATATCTTGATGATATATGTGACATGCACACATTGTGATATCATCACTACACCCAAAGTACTAAACATATTATCCATTATCTCCCCAAATTTCCTTACGTTTGTTCACTTTTGTGGGTTTTTTAGGGGGTGGGTAAGAAAACTTAACATGAGATCAGTCTTAAAATGCACAATACTGTATTGTAAACCTGTTTTGCACAGTTTCTAGAACTTACTGATCTTGCATAACAGAAACTTTATACCCATTGAAGAATGTCTTCATTTCCCTCTCCTCACCCTCTCACACCTGTCATGCTATTCTCTGCTTCTGTGAGTCTGACTGTTTTTAGGTACTTCACATACATGGTGTCATGCAGCATTTGTTCTTCTGAGACTGGCTTAGTGTCTTCTAGGTTCATCTATCTTGTTGCAAATGGTGGGACTTCCTCCCTACGTCACACATGCACAGCCTCCCTCATTGTCAATATCATTCACCCGAATGGTACATTTTTTACCGTGGATGAAACTACAATGACACATCATAAACACCTAAAGTCTGTAGTTTACCTAAGGGTTCACTCTTGATGTAGATTCCATAAGTGTGGGCAAATGTGTAAAGACATAGAGTCACCATCATGCTGTTATACAGAGTGTTTTCACTGCTCTAAAAATCCTCTATGGGCTGCCTATTCATCTCCCCACTCCCTCCCCTGGTAACCACTGGTATTTTTATGGTCTCCATAATTTTTGTTTTTTAAATCTTTTAAATTTATTAATTGATTTGAGAGAGAGATTTGTTGTTCCACATATGGATGCATTCATGGATTGCTTCTTGTATGTGCCCTGACTGGAGATCGAACTCACAGTCTTGGCATATTGGGAGCATGCTAACCAACTGAGCTGCACCAGCGAAGGCTCCAGAGTTTCGTCTTTTCTGGATTGTCATACAATATGTAGCTTTTTCAGATTGGCTTCTTTCACTTAGAAATCTGTACTTAAGTTTCCTCTATGGCTTTTTGATAGCTTGATAGTTCATATCTTTGTAGTGCTTGTTACTATTCCATTGTCTGGGTGTACCATGATTCATTTATCTGCTCACCCCCTGAGTGACATCTTGATTGCTTCCAAATTTTGGCAGTTATGGATAAAGCTGTTATAAATATCTGTGTGTAGGCTTTTTTGTAAACAAAACCTTTCAACTTTTTTTTTGGGGGGGGGTAAATACCAAGGAGCACAATAGATGGATTGTATGGTAAAGTAGCTTTAGTTTTATAAGAGACTACCAAACCATGTTCTCAAGTGTCTGTACCATTCTGCATCCCTACTGGCAATGAATGAGAATTCCAGTTGCTCTTCATCTTCCCTAGCATTTGGTGCACTGGATTTTGGCCATTCTAACAGGTGTGTCATGATATATTGCTGTTTTTTTTAATTTATACTTTCTTAATGACATGATCTAGAACATCTTTCATATGCTTATTTGATATCCATATATCTTCTTTTTATTTTTTAAATATATTTTATTGATTATGCTATTACAGTTGTCCCATTTCTCCCCCTTTATTCCCCTCCACCCTGCGCACCCCCTCCCACCTGCATCTCCCCCACCTTTAGTTCATGTCCATGGGTTGTACATATAAGTTCTTTGGCTTCTACATTTCCTATACTGTTAACCTCCCTCTGTCTATTTTCTGCTTACCAGGTATGCTACTTATTCCTTGTACCTTTTCCCCCATTCCTCACCTCCTCCTCCCTGCTGATACCCTCCATGTGATCTCCATTTCTGAGATTCTGTTCCTGTTCTAGTTGTTTGCTTAGTTTGTTTTTGTTTTAAGTTAAGTTTTTGCTAGTTGTGAGTTTGTTGTCATTTTACTGTTCATATTTTTGATCTTCTTTTTCTTAGATAAGTCCCTTTAACATTTCATATAATAGGGACTTGGTGATGATGAACTCCTTTAACTTGACCTTATCTGGGAAGCACTTTATCTGCCCTTCCATTCTAAATGATAGCTTCGCTGGATAGAGTCACTTTGGATGCAGGTCCTTGCCTTTCATGACTTTGAATACTTCTTTCCAGCCCCTACTTTCCTGTAAGGTTTCTTTTGAGACATCAGCTGATGGTCTTATGGGAACTCTTTTGTAGGTAACTGTCTCCTTTTCTCTTGCTGCTTTTAAGATTCTCTTCTCATCTTTAATCTTGGGTAATGTGATTATGATGTGCCTTGGTGTGTGCTTCCTTGGGTCCAGCTGTTTTAGGACTCTCTGAGCTTCCTGGACTTCCTAGAAGTCTATTTCCTTTGCCAGATTGGAGAAGTTCTCCTTCATTATTTGTTCAAATAAGTTTTCAATTTCTTGCTCTTCTCCTCCTGCCACCCCTATAATTCAGATGTTGGAATGTTTAAAGTTTTCCTGGAGCTTCCTAAGTCTCTCCTAATTTTTTGAATTCTTGTTTCTTCATTCTGTTCTAGTTGAACATTTATTTCTTCCTTCTGGTCCAAACCATTGATTTGAGTCCCGGTTTCCTTCCCATCACTGGTGGTTCCCTGTGCATTTTCTTTTATTTCACTCTTTTAAGCCTTCACTTTTTCCTCTATTTTGCAACCATACTCAACCGTTTCTGTGAGCAGCCTGATTATCAGTGTTTTGAACTGTGCATCTGATAGGTTGGCTATCTATTAATTGCTTAGTTGTATTTTTTCTGGAGCTTTGATCTGTTCTTTCATTTGGGCCTTTTTTTTTTTTGGTCTCAGGGCACCTGTTACACAGTAAGGGGTGGAGCCTTAGGTGTTTACCAGTCAGGGCAACCTACGTTGCAGTGCTGTGTGTGTGTGGCGGGGGGGCATCTGAGAGGGAACAATGCTGCTTGTCCAGCTCTCCACAGGCTTTCAGTCACTTTCTCCACTACCACAAGTAAATTGAGCCCTTTCAGTGCTGATTCCCAGGTGGGTGGTTTTGTGTACATTCTAGGTCACTGTGGGTCTCTACAACAAACTCTCCTGTGAGGCTGGGAGTTTCTCCTGCAGACTGTAGCTCCACAGGTGTTTTCATTGGGAAGTTTTGAGGCTTTATTTCCCTGTACTGGAAGCCTTGGTTGTGTGGTCTCTCTCACTCCCCAGTTGTTCCTCTAGGTTTATCTGCATGCAGATGTGGGACTACCTGCTCCACCAGCTGCCACCTTGCCTGGTCCTCCAGCTGCTGCCTTGCTGGGAGTCCTCTCCACCCCACTACCCATCTCCACCCCTCCAACCAGTCTGAATGAATGTTTCTTCTTTAACTCCTTGGTTGTCCAACTTTCATACAGTTCAATTTTCTGGCAGTTCTGGTTATTCTTTATTTTTAAATTTTTTGTTGTCCTTCTTTTGGTTGTGTGAGGAGGTATAGTTTATCTACCTGTGCCTGCCTGTACCTAGGCTGGAAGTCCAGCATATCTTCTTTAGTGAGGTGTTTGTTAAGGTCTTGCCCCATTTTAAAAATTGGGTTGTTTGTTTTCTTATTATTGAAGGTTAAGTGTTTATATATTTTAGGTCCTTTATCAGATGTGTCCTTTTGCAAATATTTTCTCCTAGTCTGTGGTTGTCTTCTCATTCTTTGGATATTATTTGCAGAGCAGAAGGGTTTAATTTTAATGAAGTCCAACTTGTCATTTTTTTATTTTAATTTTAATTTTTTATTTTAGAGAGAAGGGAAGGGAGGGGGAAAGAGAGGGAGAAAAACTTTGGTGTGAAAGACAGAAACATCAGTTGGCTGCCTTTCACACATGCCCTGACCAGAGACCAAACCTTCAACCCATGTATGTATCCTGACTGGGAATCGAACATGTGACCCTTTAGTTTGCAAGATGATGCCCAAGCAACTGAGCCACACCAGCCTGGGCAGCTTATCAATTACTTTGTTTAAAGTTCTCCACATTCCAGAGCAGGACTTCACATGTGTTTAGCACTGTCCTGAGACAGCAAGATATGTTAGTCACTTTTTTCATTGTATTTTTTTGCATTACCATTTATCCCCCTTATACCCTCTCCCCCAAGCAATCACCACATTGTTTTTCATGTCCACGGGTCCTTTTTCCTTTTAGCTCAATCTCTCCCCTCCTAACCCCCTCCATCATAGCCATCATCCTGCCCTCTATCTATGAGTCTGTTTCTATTTTGTTTCTTAGTTTGGTTTGTTCATTAGATTCCACATATGGGTGAAATCAAATGGTATTTGTCTTTCTCTGACTGGCTTACTTCACTTAGCATAATGTTCTCCAGGTCCATCCATGCTGTTGCAAAGGGTAAAATTTTGTTCTTTGTTATGGCCAAGGAGTATTCCATGGTGTAAATGTCCCATAGTTGTTTTATCCACTCATCTACTGATGGACACTTGGGCTGCTTCCAAATCTTGGTGATTGTAAATAATGCTGTGATGAACACAGGGGTGCTTATGTGCTTTCAAATTAGTATCTTGAGTTCCTTTAGATATATTCACAGAAGTGGGATTACTGGGTCAAAAGGCAGATCCATTTCTAAAGAAGTTATAAAACTCAACACCAAAGAAATAGACAATCAAATTAAAAAATGGGCAAATGACCTGAATAGACATTTCTTCAAAGAGAACATACAGATGGCCAATAGGCATATAAAAATATGGTCAACATCACTAAAATCATCAAAGAAATGCAAATTAAAACCACAATGAGTTAACACCTCACATCTGTCAGAATGGCTATCATCAATAAATCAACAAACAACAAGTTCTGGCAAGAAGGTGAGAAAGGGGAACCCTTTTGCACTGTTGGTGGGAATGCAGATTTGTGCAGCCACTATAGAAAGCAGTATGGAGATACCTCAAAAAAGTTAGTCACTTTTTATTCCAAGATCAAGATGAGCTGTTTTATATTTACTGCTAAAGCTGATGTTCTCCCTGTAAGACTTCCAGCCAGGGCCAGTGATATCTCTGTGGGAGAGTACAGTGAAAACCCAAATTCTAGTGGGGCCAGAGAGATAATTAAGATAAGTAACAGGGCCAGGTCTGATACAATGAGGGGAGGTGCTGAAGACCCTGGAGAAGGAAATTTCATGCTCTCATGGGCAGCTGCTATTTAGTTTTAACTGATTATTGCTGCTATGAACTGAACATTTTGTCAACAAAGTCGTAGGTTAATGTGCTAACCACTGATGTGATGATATTTGGAGTGGGAGCCTTTGAGAGGTGATGAGTAGAGATGAGGGTGTGAGGGTGAAGCCCCCATGATGTGATTAGGCACCAAATGCCATTATAAGAAGATGGAAAGAGACCATAGCACGCTGTCTTGTTGTCTCAAGGACACAGTGAGAAGGTGGCTGGCCATCTGCAAGGCAAGAAGAGCTCTCGCAAAGAAATGAATCTGCTAGCACCTTGACCTCAGACTTCCAGCCTCCGGAACTATGAGAAATAAAGGTTTGTTGTTTAAACCACCCGGTCTATGGTATTTTGTTGGGGCAGCCTGAGCTGACTGACATAATTGCCATGTGAGAACGCAAGCCTACATTTGCCAAACTCTATAATTTTTTAAAGAAAAACTGACATTTTCTGGCATTTAAAGCAGTGGGTGAGCCAAATGAAGCAAAGCAGCAGTCTGAGTGTGGCCTCTGGGTCACTGCTTTGCAGGTTTTCCTGTGCCAGTTGAGGGTTTTGGTGCTCAATTCTGATAGGCCTGAATTTCTCAAACTGCAGCACATACTAACTGTGTGTCCATGGAGCAACTAGCTTCTCCAAGTTCAGCTTTCTCATCTGTAAATGGAGCACAATAATAGCATTCTATGGGGTTACGCAAGATAATTTAGGAAAAGTAGCATAGTGCTAAACGAATAGAAAATGTGAAAACAAGTCAGTCTAAAAAGGATGCACACATCATGATTCCAAGTATATGACATTCTGCAAGACAAAACTATGAAGACAATAAAAAGGTCTGTGGTTGCCACATGGGGAGGGAAGGAGGGATGAGTAAGTGGGGCGGAGGGGGTTTTTAGGCGGTGACACTCCTCTGTGTGATACTGTAAGGGTGGATGCATGCCATCGCCCATTTGTCAAAGCCCACAGAATGTGCAACACAGTGAACCTTAATAGAACTATGGACTTGAGTTAGTAATGTATTAATGTTAGCTCATTGATCATAACAAATGTACCCCACTAGTGCAAGATGGTATTAATAAGGGAGACTGGGCGTAGGATCAGAAGGTATGTGGAAAAGAATGTTAAAGTGAATGATAGGGGAAGGGGGTTATAAGGGGACTAAATGGTAATGAAAAAATATAATAAAGATTATATTTTAGAATTAAATGAATGACGGTTATTGATGATGATGATGAAAATGCTTGTATAAGTTATTGCCACATTCCAAGCCACACCAAAGCTGAGTGGCAATAAGGAAAACACAATGAGTAAAGGCGGTAATTATATATCACTGCTCGTAAGTTAGTGGGTAGTGGGGTGGTTCCCATGACTTGGGCCAGGGCTGGCTGATCTCAGCTGGGCTTGCTCATGCATCTACAGCCAGCTGCAGATCAACAAGTTCCTCTTGGTTAGACTTTGTCACAGGGGGCTCTTGGACCATGTGCCACAGGGGCCAGCTGCGTTTACAGCTGGTACAATTAGGCTGACTGACAATGGACCACGTGTGCGCTCGTTCTCTAGGGGACCCCTTTGGGCTCATTCACGTGGTGGAGGCCAGGGTCAGAGTGGGGGCGCGTCTGCCAGAACTTCAACACTGACACTGCTTCCACATTCAATTGGCCGGAGCAAGTTACGAGGCCAGCCCAGAGCAAAGGACTGGGAAAACTGGCTGCATCTCTTGAAGGAAGAACTAGAACTTGGTATTGCAGAGGGGAGCAATAGCAGCCTTTTGTTTTCTCGATGGTCTACAAACCTGATGACACCGGAGGCTTTTTCTTATCATGTCCTGTTCTCATCCATGCCCCTAGGACTGTTTTTTAAACCACATTTGCTTGACCACATCACAAGCACATTAAAAAAAAATCCAACTGGAGGTTTGGATTGGAAAGTTTAACTTGATGAGAGATGTGTATTTTAATCCACAGAGACCCTCAGAATAGAAAAAAATCACTTAAATTGGCCCCTAAGCCTGCCCTGGAGAGAAACATGGGCCTTAAATGAGAAATCTTGTGAAAAGGCCTATTACCCTGTCATCTGCCCAGTAAGCCCATGTCAACAACTCTAATTTTTTATTACTGAGAGCAATGATTTTTGTTGCTCAATTGCATTGGAAAAAGAATATTGACTCCATTTATCACAATTTATGAAGCCCCAAGACATCCAAGCATGACGCATAACCTTTGCTGGTGGGAGTGAGAGTAAGAGTTGCCCTGGAAATAAATATGGCACATACACTGAGCTTGCTTTGGCGGCTGAAGTTCAATGACCTTTGAGGGAGAAACGTCCTTACAGCTCATGCTCCGAGGGCCTGGTTTTCACCATCTGCCCTCGGCCTGCTGTTTACTTCTGTGGGCAAGCAGTGTGCAATTTACTGGAAAAGTATTTGAAAACCGCCACACACCCACATTATGGAGAAATAGGGTTGAAAAATTTCCAGTTTTGTAGTGGAATTTATAGTCTTAGCCCTAAGAAAATACTTCGAGTCATTGTCACTGACTCAGTACTTGAAATGTTCCCAGGGAAGAACCCTGAACCCCATTGGCCGCTGAAGGCAAGCGCTGAGTGGACACGGCCTGTGTGTAGCTGATGTCACCGGCAGATTGTCCTCTCCTTGGCCGCAGACTGTGGGCGACCCCTTCAAGTGCGGCGAAGTTCCTCCCTCCTAGGGTCTCTGGGTGTGCGGTACACACCAGCGTTTCTCTCCTTATCTTATCCCACTCCTTCAATTCTGCCACAAAGATGCAGAGTCTCGGTGAACTCTCGTACTCAGCGGCCAGGTGTTCGGAAGCTTTCTGCCGGCCGTGGGCCAGGGCTACGGGAAAGCGGCAAAGTTGCCGCCTGTCTCCTCCCAAGGCTCTCCATCTTGGCTGATAGGACACTGCAGGATGTTTCTAGAACGGTATTTCCTGGACTGCCTTCCACAGAACTCAGGTTCAATGAAATGATTCTCAGGAAAGAGTCCCATGGTCAGGTAATTTTGAGAAACAAGGCAAGCCATATTCTGTGCTTGCAAACCTACAAGGTATTTTAGCACACGCACATACACAAAAACCCTGAGAAGTTTCCCAGTAAAGAAACATGTATCATTTTTTTTTATAACCTAGAGTTTTCCCAGTTGCCTTGGGGAATCTTTTTAAGAATAATAATAGTAACTATAATTATTATTTTGCCTACACTTTGAACAGTGTGGTAAATGCTATGGTACATCAAAGTGGGGCTAGTGGGGTATTTGAGCCACTTGCTTCGTCTGCTCAGGCTGCTATAGCAGAAAAACCATCAAGTGGGTCACTGTGAACACTGATTTCTCACAGCTCTGTAGGCTGGGAAGTCCAGGATCCGGGCACAGAAAGGTTCTGTGTCTGCTGGAAGCCTGCTTCCAGTTCATAGAGGAGCTGCTTCTCACTGTGTCCTCACGTGGCAGGAGTGAGAGAGATCGGGGTCTTTTCTCCAAGGGCACGACTTCTGTTCATGCAGACTTCACCCTCACTACCCAGTCACCTCCCAGAGACCCACCTCCTGATACCATTGCATTGGGGGCTAAGACTTCAATATGTGACTTTGGGGGTGCACACTGAGTCCTCAACAGCCACTTATGCTCCTGTCTCATGGAGATTTGAGCTTTCTCTTTCTTTTTGTAAAAGTCCTTTCAGAGAATCTAACACCTCATTTCAGGCAAGAGTCTCCTGTGCCAATGACTCTTTGCTATGAATGATGGTAACACGCCTTGGTTAAAACGTGCACACACACTCACACTCACTCGCCTCTGAAGCTGATTCTCTCAAGGGTCCATGCATTTCATCAGGCGCCTGGGACCTCAGCAGCACTGACATCATCTCAGCCAGAAAAAGCACACTCACCTTAGCCCCTCCGTATACCCAACACTTAGTACAGCATTTGCTAGGGAGCAAGGATTCGGTGACTGTTTGCTGAGTGACTGAATTGGATCAGTATTTTCTAAAAAAGTCACAGGAGGTAATCTGGTGTAGATGAAAATGTTTCACTTAATAATTTTGTATTTGAGGTGTTTTAGTAAAAAGACATATTTTTTTTTCATGATTTAATGGATACTATACCATTGCATAGGGCATGGCTAACATTAAGACATGAGCTGATATAAAGAAAAACATTAAGTAAAGGAAAGAACAGTTGGTATGTAGGTAAAATGAAAATCGTAAAAACGGCACACGGATGACTGCAGTCTAGGGAAACACTCAGTTTATCACCCCTTCGGAGTCTGGGTGCTGAAGAGGGGTGGAGCAGGGGAGAGAGAGGAAGGTGTTGGCTGCTCCTGACAGAAAGAAGGGCCACCTTGGAGCTGCTGGTGGTTTTGCACAGTAGTTTCTGAGTGTCCTCTTCTGAAAGGCTCACATCTCCTTCTTCCTAATTCTGGGACGTTAGACACCACTTGAAACCCATGATGCTTGGCGAAGAATCCTGGAGGCAGTCACGTAAGGGAGCCTGGAGATTCTCGCCCAGCCTCTGAAGCAGGGCTTGCTCCAGGTCACTGTTGTTAGCTGCTTGCTGCCTGCCGGTCAGTGCGGCCGAGACTGAGTTGGGGCATGTCATTTTGGTAATTTTAAACAAAATAAGAGGGTTGGATCAGATCAGCTACCTTCCAACTTTTTTTTAGAATATTTTCCTTAAATGCAATCTTACTTGTTAATGCTAGGCAAATAGAGAAAATAAGATCAAAGTGGATCCCGTTGATGTAGTTGGTGAAGAAAATGGGCCATGATGGAGGCAGAGGGGATAGTGTGGCGGGTGGTGAGCTGTTCCCCCTTGGCCTCTCCTTATCCTCTGCCTTGGCCCCTGAGACCCTCGGATGGGGTGGTTTCTAAGGATTCCTGTAGGTCAAAAGTTCTAATATTCAACCTCTTTGGTGCTTTGAGAATCATTAACACTCAAGAGTGCACAAGAATAAGCTGGATCCGTGTTTTTCTTGTATTTTTCATGGAAACATCCAGTAACAGGAGAGAATTAACATGTGATCCTACCATGCCATGCGTGCTGAGCCTGGAAAGGTAGCTGAAAGTGTACTTTTACAAGCAAGAAACTTGGAGGGCTCCAGCTTTATCTTAAGAGTCCCCAAATAATTCCTACTCGTTCTGCTGGTCAGTGGATAAAATGTTCTGTCAAGTCTAAATCTGGGGAGCTGGGTTGAATGGTAGAGAACAGACTACACATTAGGTTAGCGTCAGGTTGTTTTTCTACACTCTTGAAGTCCGATTTTGATAATCCAGCTTCACGTGCGTAAGAATATGAAAATGCCGCACGCATGTTGTCCTCTCAGATCTTTGGTGCGAATTGATGCTTCAGGGAGATGCCTTACTGAGACTTCATTGCTCATGGTACCTTAAACACTCACTGAGCGTGTGTCTACCTGATACTGGGCAGCATATATACAGTTGCTGAGCGTCAGTGCATGTGGATGGCGGTGTTTAGAAATGACACATGTTTTCATAATGGGGCATCATTTTTGGCTTGGACTCTCAGTGGACAGTGACTCATCCACAAAGGGATTTAAATGTGCTTTCCCATTTCTACAGGTTGCTGGAGGTGCTGCCCTACAGAGGGAACCCAGACTCGATGACCCAGGTTAGAAGCACATTGAGTTGCAGCAGCATAAAGCCATAATCAATACTCTACACAGCATATTGGAAGGAAGTTTACCCTTCCTTCCTGAGGAATACCGAAGCAAAGAGTGACCTCTGTCATTGGGAGTAAGGACCCAGAAGCCAGACACACACAGCCTAGTGCAGGCGGTTGTGTGGGCCCTCAGTGAAGGATTGTAGTCAGCTCCTCAGAGAAGTGGCAAGTAGGGTGGTGCTGGAACTCCTGTCTGTCTTCTACAACGTCCCATATATGTGCACGGTTAGGGTCTCACCCCACCACAAGCGCCGTGCAGGTAGGCATCCTGTTGGTTTCTTCAGACACTTCTACGTATCCAGAATTTAGCAAAAACACTTGGCACATAGTAAGTGTTCATTTTGCACATGAGAAAGCTTTGCCTAAGAGTTCACGTTCTAGTCAGGATTTAAAGCCAGGTCTTTGGCCAGCAGAGCTCATGGCCACCAGGCCAAAGCCTTCTCGCTGCCTCTACTGGGCATGTGTTGGCAAACCTTTCCAGCACCTTCAGTCATCTCCCCTAGTGAGGTATATATGCTATACCTTCTTTTATATGTTTAAAAATACTTTTAAATAAATCACCACATAGACATTTTGGCCGTGAGTTATTACCATGTCTCACAAAATGGGAATTCCTTTCTGCTTTCTTTGTTTTTATTCATACATGCTGACTGCCAGATTTTATTACTCTCCCTGCCTGAAAAATATTAGCGTCCAGGAGCCAGTTTCCCCATTGCTGACAGAAGGCAAACTAATTAGAAGTCTGCTGGAGCAAGTTTTATGGGGCAAAATGCACTGTTAGTTCAGCCAAGGAACTGAGCCCACCTTAAATAAGAAGTAAAAAGTCTGAGTGTCTCCTGAGTTAGCAAATAAATGAATTAGGAAATCAACCTTAAACCTCCCAGATGCACTGAAAACAGTGTGGATGCTCCCAGAGGAATTTAAATGTGATCCTTTCGTCCATAGATAGACTGCAGATAGGATGCTTTGTGGATCAGAGAAATGGGGGGCATTCTATAAATTCTGCTAAAGGAAACCTTCACAGCATACCAGTTACCCAGATAGTGTCTGAAACCGTGGGGGGTGGGGGTGGGGGCAGGGGAAATAGAGGCCCAGAACAAGGTTGGGTGTACCAGTTTCTAGGGGCGGAGACTGTTAGGGAAGCTGCCTGATTCCGCAGTTTTCTTTAACTGCTCTCAGGCCTTGTAACATAGCAGGCGCTGGAGTCGGGCTGTCTGGGATCTAATTCCGGCCCCTCAGTTAAGTGAGTGATTAATGTCATTAATCTCTGTGTTTTAATTTCCACATTTGTAAAAGAAGGAAAATAATGACACTTACTTGTGGTGGTGTTCTCCAGGCTCAGATGAGTTAATACCAATAAAGTTCTCAGAACAGCACATAAGGCTTAACAAATGTTCTCTGTTATTATTGTATTCCATAAGGCCCAATCTTTCACTTGAACTGTGATGGTCAATTACATGAACTGGGCAGGACCTGCTACATAATTTGGGGTTGCCCAGTACAAAATAAAAATGTGGGATCCCTTGTTTAATAATTATTAAGAATGTCGGATAGTGACAGCAGAGCCTTACACCAAGCGTGGGCCCTTCAGAGGGGACGGGCCCAGTGAGGCTGCACAGACCCCATACCCATGGAGCCGGCTTGAAAACCGAGCTGCAAAACCAGGAGGTTTTAGCAAGAATCCATGTGCAAGATAAATTGATACAATTTTTTACCTCTGAAAAAGCCAATGAAATTTGTTTTCTTTAAAAAAAATTTTTTAAGTCGTCACCCAAGGATATGTTTATTGATGGGGGGAAGGGAGGATATCAGTTGTCCCCCAGGTACATGCGCCAACCAGAGATCAAACCCAAAATCTAGGTATGTGCCCTGACTGAGAATGGAACCCGCAACCTCTTTTTGGTATATAGGACGATGCTCTAACCGAGTGAGCCAACTGGCCAGGGTGGAAATTCGTTTTCTTAAAAGAAAACAGAAAACTATCTATGAAGAATTACCCTATTTAAGAAGACAAAATCAGAATATCCCTTTATATTGGTTATCTCAGCAGAAATGTAGTAATCTTCACTACATTCACAGAGGAAGTAAAAACATAAGTGTCAATAGGAGATGATTCTTCCAGGGTCCACTTTAAAATTTTATATTGCAAATGAAGTAAGGAAAAAATGCTTTTTCTTCCAAATCCTCTTTAAGACATCAGCAAGTAACAAATTTAGTAATCATGTTTGGTCACTGGTTGCCAGGAGATAATCCTGGTTAAAATTTCTCTATATCATATATGTTTTTTTAGTAAAACAGATTTTGAGCCAGAGGAATGAAGAAACAGACAAATAGCACATAATAACCTTGATGAGAAAATCAAAGTTCTACTTATTCCCTGCCAAATTCATTCAGTTTGGGGGTATAATGATGGTCGCAATCACTAGAATCTTATTAGACAGTTCAAGGAAATCAAGAGGAAATTGAATCCAGATTAAAAAAATGGATTTATGCCACTGGACCATTGGATATGTATTAATGTACACACATGCATGTTATATATTTGTATGTCATATATGACATATATGATCTATACCATATATAAATTGTATTTAGAAAGCTCTTCACCCACTGTTGGTCTAAAATTGTTTAAAGGCAGCATCTGCTTACAGTGAGGTGGCCATCCATAGGCAAATATATTTCTGCTGCATCAGGTGGATTTTGTTGTGCTATAGTGAAATTTAATAATTTTTTTTGTGTGTATATGTAATGATTTTGATATCTTTTCTTTTTTTACTTAATAAGATCAAGTCCAGTTAGCCACTCATTTTCATATGGCTTCTGGCATGAAACAATTGTTGTTTGAAAAAATAGCAAATTTTATTCCCTTATTGCTCTCCATTGACTTTCCACATTTGCTATTTCGTATTTGATCTAAAGAAAAGAGGACAGGGGCTGGGAACAGGGAGAAAGGCAGAAAAAGAACAGAACAGATAAATGTCTAAAATAGTTTGTCATTATCTGTTAGGAATACACTAATAAAATTATTTTAATATACACTGTAAACTTATTTACAGTTTTAATCTGTATTATGAAGGTATTACAAGACTATAAAATTCATTAGGATACATTGGAAAACCAGAACCTTCCCTCCCTCCCTCCCTCCCTCCCTCCCTCCCTCCCTTCTTTCCTTTCTTCCTTCCAGTCATATGTCCTCTTTAGTGTAGTTTTTGTTCAAATTTTTTACTTACTTTTAATTAAATTGTTTTCTTACTATTTAGTTTTGAGGATTCTTAATAAATTGTGGATGCAAGCTCTTTATCACACGTATAATTTGAAAACATTTTCTCTCAATCTGTGAGTTTTTTAAAAATTTTCTTTACAGTGTTTTTCAGAGGACAGTGATTCCTAATTTGATACAGATCAAGTTATAATTTTTAATTCTTTTAAGGTTCATGCTTTTGATATTGTCTAAAAAATCCTTGCCTATCCCACAGCTAAAAATATTTTCTCCAATATATTCTTCTAGAAATTTTACAGTTTTAGGATTTACATTTAGTTCTATGATCTATTTTGAGTTAATTTTTTTATTTGATGTGAGGTGTGGATTCAAGTTAGTGTATCTTTATTTGTGTATGGATTTTCATTGTTCCAAAAATATCTGTTGAACATACTCTTTTCCTGATTGGTTTGCCCTGGTGCATTTGTCAAAAATCAGTTAAACATCTATGTGTGGGTCTGTCTTTGTGGTTTGTTTTGTTCCCTTGATCTCTGTTTACTTGAACACTAATAACATACTGTTTTAATTATTGTGGGTTTTTAATGAGTTTTGAAGTCAGATAGTATAAGTCTTCCAAATTTATTTTTATTATTCAAAGTTGTTTCCATATGAATTTTAGAATCAGCTTATAAGTTTTTACAAAAATGCTAGTTGGGATTTAATTAGAACTTATTGGTTAATTCTAGCAGAATTAACATCTTAATAATGTGTGCCTGATTCACAAAGATGGTATATCTTTCCACTTATTCAGATCTTCTTTATTTTTTTAAAGATTTTATTTGTTTATTTTTAGAAAGGGGAAGGGAGGGAGAGAAATGTCAATGTGTGGTTGCCTCTCGCATGTCCCCTACTGGGGACCTAGCCCACAACCCAGGCATGTGCCCTGGCTGGGAATTGAACCTGTGACCCTTTGGTTTGCAGGCCAGCACTAAACCCACTGAGCCACACAAGCCAGCGCAGATGTTCTTTAATTTTTCTCAGTAGTGTTACATAGTTATCAGTGCACAGATTTTACATGTATTTTTTTCAGAATTATTGCTATGTATTTTATTGTCACTGGTACTATTACAAGTGTGACTTACCAATTTTCAATTGTTTCTTTAAAAAAAAAGATTTTATTTACTTATTTTTAGAGGAGAGGAAGGGAGGGAGAGAGGGAGAGAAACAATGTGTGGTTGCCTCTTGTATGCCCCCTACTGGGAACCTGGCCTGCAACCCAGGCATGTGCCCTGACTGGGAACTGAAATGGTGACCCTTTGGTTTGTAGGCCAGTGCTCAATCCACTGAGCCACGCCAGCCAGAGCTCAATTATTTCTTTCTAGTATATAGAAATAACATTTATTTTTGAATATTTACTTTGAGTCCTATAACCATACAAAATTCACTTACTAATTCTAATACCTTTTTTGGCTAAATTTCATAGAGCACTTTTTACAGATAATCATGATTATGTCATCTGTAAATAAAAACAATTTTCCTTCTTTGCTTCATATCTGGATACTATTTATTTATTTTTCTTGCTTAATTACTTTGGCTAAAAAAAGTGAGAGTGGAAATCTTTATCTTGTTCCTGATTTTGAAGGGAAAACAGTAAGTCTTGTACCATTATGTGTAATATTAGCTGTAGTTTTTTATAGATGCCTTCTTCAGGCTGAAGAAGTTCCCTTGTATTTATAGTTTGCTGAGAGATTTTATCAAGAAGGGATGTTGAATTTCCCCAAATGCTTTTTGCTTATTATTGTAATGGTTATATGCATTTTCACTTTTAGTTTATAAAAACAGTGAACTACATATATACAGCCATATAGAACTATTGGTGATTGATTTGAAATGTCAAAACAGTTTTTATTCCTGGGGTAAATCCCACGTGGTCATCACATATTACTTCTTTTACACAGTTTTAGTTTAGATTTCTTGAAATCTTGGATCTATGTTCCTGAAGGATATTCATCTGCAGTTTTATTTTTCCTTATCCTATCTTTAGTTTTGGTAATAGAATCCTGGCCTTATAAAATGAGTTGTGAAATATTCTCTCCCCTTCAATTTTCAGGAAGAGTTTCTGTAGGATTAGAATTATTTATTTCTTAAATATTTGGTAGAATTCTTCAGTGAAGTCATCTAACTCTAGAATTTTCTTCATGAGAAGATTTTTTAAACTAAAAATTTGGTTTCTTTAATAAATGCAAGAGTATTCTGGTTACCTATTTCTTCTTGGGGAAACATTAGTAGTTTGTTTCAAGGAATTTGTCTATTACATCTAAGCTGTTGAATTTGCTAGCATCGTGTGATTCATAATATTCCCTTACTCTTCTTTGAGTAGCTGTAGAATCTTTAGTGATGTCACCTCTCTTATTCTTCATAATGGAAATCTGTCCTCTCTTTTACATTCCTGACCAGTCTGCCTGTAAGTTTATCATGTCATTAGGTCACTCAAGCCAGCTAATGGAGAGGTTCACGTACTGAGAAGTTGAGTCCTCTTGCTAACTGCCAGCAAGAATCGAGGCCCCTGGATAAAAGGCATGTAAGTGAATCACCCTGGAGGTAGATGCTCCATGTCAGGTGAGGCCTTCTGATCCTGTAGCCCTAGCTAACAGCTTGCTACAGCCTCCCAGGCAAGCCTGAGCAGGAACCACCTGGCTAAGCTGCCCCTGGATTCCTAATTTACAGAAATTGTGAAAGAATAATATTGGTTTTGCTAATGCATTAATTAACTTACTTGGTAAACAATTTGATCCTCCAGGGGCTTGCTTTTAAACTTTGTTAGGTGATGGCAAAAGAGCATTTAGTGTAGGGCTAATTTTATCACATTATTGAGGCAAAAGCCTTCAAGGTACTCTATGTAACGCCCATAAATTATGAGGTTTTTCCACTCTGGCTGGGAAGAACAAGAGCTATTCCCAACCTGGTGTGATTTGAGAGGTTTGTACTTGTCTTTCCGAGGTGGTTCTTTCCCTGGCTTTGGGCAGCTTCCTCATGGGCATGTGCTGATCAGAATTCACCTGGAGGCCCTTGGGGACCATCCGCAGACCTCCAGAGTTCTTGCTCTGTATAGATTCCTCTTCTTTAGTACTTTTCCCTGAAACTCTACACTCCTTGGCCTCCCAGACTCTCAACTCTGTCTTTTCAACACGGAGAGACTGCCAGGTTGTACTTGGGTTCCCTGTCCCTACTCTGCGGTCTGAAAACTCTTCCCGGGTAGTAAGTTGGGGAAATTAAAGGGCTCAGTTCATTTGTTTCTCATCAATGAGGGATCATTGTCCTTGGTCGCCTGATGTTCAATGCCTTGAAAATTTTTGCTTTATATACTTTGTCTGTTTTTTAAGTTGTCCAGGCAGGCGGGTGAATCTGGTTCCTGTGACTTCATGTTGGCTGGAAGTATTCCCCAGATAGACTTTTAAAGGCCAACATTTATTGAGAAGTATGTTCCAGACGTGATGCCTGGTACTCTACATGCTGTATCTTAGTTAATCCTCAAAAATAAAACAAAACAAAAATGTAAAAGCAAACAAAAAAGAACTATGAAATGGATACCATAAGAATTCCTTTTTTTATAGATGAAGAAATCAGGACACAGAAAGACCAAGGAGTTTCCTCTAGATCATAAGGCTAAGTAATGGACGGTGAGATCAGGGTCTGTGCCTGGATCTGCTGATGACCAAAGGCAAGGTGTTAACCAGACTCTGCTTATACCTCCCACTTCTAGCTCTTGCCGCTTGAAGGAAACTGTGAAAAAGACTTGTCTTGTCTTATGCCCACCTTCTGCAGATACTTATTCTCCCCAATTTTTCTTCCTCCCTCTAATGAGGACCACATGGAACACTCTATAGGCTGCATAATATTAGAGCCTGATTTTGGATTTTCCTTTTGTACAGAACACCAGTTTATTGGGGATCCTGCCTTTTTGTCCCTATGTACAATGAGGCCAATTTAGGTTGAGAATTTATAAAATAAAACATTTTCATCATAAACATATGAGTTTTGGTCAGTGGTTACAGTCTTTGAATTAAGAAGGAGAAAAGAAAAGCTTTCTATGTGAAGATGTCCCCAAAGTTTAAATGGAAGAAAAAGTGAGGTCCAGGTTTTGTCAGCTTCCAACCTTTACATGAGAAGTGTCCAGAAAGCTTCTCTATTGGGAGATGTACTGATGTGTGTTTATAGTGGTTCCAGGAATCCTCAGTGAAACTCCACAGATTGGAAAGACACTCCAGCCAACATAATTCACACAAAAATAGAGACAAGCTTACTAAATATCTTTTTGAAAGCAATACTAACACATAAGTAAGGGGGTGATTCCAGGACAACTTTGAGTCTGTTATGATTCTGAGGTTCTTAACAAATAAAACTAACAAGATTTTGGCTGAGTTTATCAACAGTGGAGACGCACGAGCCTTAATTGAGTATGTAGTACAAAACTTAAATTCTCAAATTTAGGATTTGAACTGTTTTCCCCCAGCACTCCTTTTTATATTTTTCATGCTTGTTGGATTTCGATTATACAAATATGATCTACTTATTGTTGAAAAAGTAGGAAATACACATGAGCAGAAAGAAAAAAATCGTCTGTAATCTTACCACCAATCAATCACAATGAACATAAGGGCGACTATCCTGAATGTCTTTGCCTTCCCCCTGCATAAAATGTGCATGCGTGCCTGTGTGTATAGGATGTGATGTATGATTCTAGAATAGTTTATAATGCCGTAAGACAGAGGTCACGAATGCATAACGGCACAAGATGTAGAGAGCCTAACATTTTAGTTGAAATCTGGGTTGGAGGGGTCCTGCCAAGACATCACAGGCTCTTATAAATTATTTTTCTTCTGAGTCTAAGTCTGTCTCACTTTTGACCTTTGAGACATCCTCAGAGTTGAGATGCTTAGACCTATGATGGGAGAGTGATCCTTTGCATTAATAGTCCCAAAGGTGACTCAGGATTAAGGCCTGGTTTGGAAATAGTCAGAACAGTATTTCCCAGACCCACAGCTGTGCAGGCTACAGTCCCCAGAGGCCCTGGAACTGTGGCTGTGATTCTAGAGAACAGTCATTCTTCCTCTAGCAGATCACGTGACTGCTAGAAAGGTTAGAGTTTTCATAAAGTGAGAGCAAGGAT
>PVIA01005197.1:0-120340 GCA_004024845.1 Tonatia bakeri
TCCTGGTATACAACATACAAAAGTTTAGATTCAAAGGAGGTAAATTAATTCAGTGCATGTCAATTGGGGGTCATAATGCGTAGGGTTAAGAATTTCTGTCACCTCATAGGACTGTTGGTAGAAATAAGTAAAATTATGTGAAATATTTTTAATACAGTAAAACCACCAGTGACTACATAATATCATCACTATTAAGTGCATTCTCTCTACTGAACATACCTCATGTGTGACTCAATAAATATTAGATCTAAGAATAACTTTAAAAGTTAAAGTTAAAATATATTATGAAGAATATGGGCTATGGAAGGGTGATACAGAGGAATACAAATATTAGTGTGAGATATTAGTGGCCATTGGAGAAAAAATAGAAAACCATTACCTTTTGAATCACTCATTTAGAAATTAACTTTTATATAATGTGTAACCACATTAAAATTATAGAAAAACAGCCCTGGCTGGTGTGGTTTAGTGGATTGAGTGACAGCCTGCAAACCAAAGGGTCACTGGTTCAATTCCTAATCATGGCACATGCCTGGATTGCAGGCCAGGTCCCCAGTAGGAGGTGTGCAAGAGGCAACCACACATTGATATTTCTCTCCCTCTCTTTCTCCCTCCCATCCTCTCTGTCTAAAAATAAATAAGTAAAATCTTCAAAAAAGAAAAAGAAAACAAATGCTACATTTTCAAATTACTAGAAACTATAACTAAATGTCAAAGTCATTTTCCATGTTTTTCTATCACATTTGTAAGCATTCTAAATTTTGACTTCATAAAATTAACCACAATTGTTTAATGAAAAATAAAGATACAGGCAAAGTACAACTGATAAAATGTATTTTCTGCAATATAAAAATATTCCCAGTGTCTTATTTAAAATTTTATACAAATGTTAAAAAGAATTTAAATGTCAAATATAAACAGACAACAATAATAAGTAGGTCACCTAAAATGTTCTAAATAATAGGAAGTTAATAAGCAAAGATGGACAAATAATAATACAAAGTAGAGAGGAATACATGAGCAAATTAAAATAAGTGAGGATACATTTGAGAAGATTTAAGTAGCTCTGATTAATCATGTAGATTTGAAGGGTGTGTAGTTGTAAGAGTTAGCTTTCAATTTTAAGCAGTTGTAGTTCCATACATGTGCTAAAATGTGAGGATGTTCATACCTTATCTTCTTTCTGTAAAAGCAGTGAAGTAATGTTTCTGACAAATGAGAATGAGAAGCATGTTTGCAACTTAAAAATATCACTGAGAAAATTTATGCCAAGCAAAAATGTGAAAAAAGAAAATATGATAACCCAGACAAATGGCTATCATTAAAAGTCAATATTGCCCTGAAAGTACTGGCTAATGAGAAAAACACAGTTGCAAAATAGCTAAAAGTCACTACATTTGAACTTGACTAATTTTTGCCATCTGCACTGTAGGCAAGGTTTCTGTACCTCTGTTAGGAGGGTGATGAGCTATACTGAACAGACATACTGCTCCAAGGGTAATGTTAAAAGATTTATCAGAAATTGACCTGCCACTATACAAAGGGCAGTCAGAGTCCAGCTCTGCCTTGGAGCAGGAGCTATTCCTCCTCTGCCAATGATCTTTAGATTCTTCTTCATACAGCTTCAGGATGAAGAAGACCATCTCAGTAGTTTCAAAGAATAATTCAATGAGCAAAGTCCTCTTGGACATTGGATGCAGCAAGATCTTCGGTTTACTGGGCAAAGACTGAGAAGAAAATATGACACTGAAGAGCCAAGGGGACACTCCGGCCAAGTTAGAACCATGACATATGCCACATTAGTTAAAGAATACAGAATTACTTAACGTTACTGTTGTGATTTTACTGAAGGTTTGGAGATTGGCATTACGGTTCTTTGCAGAAAGAATGAGAAGAGCCCTGCCTTTCAAGTCAGACTGCCTGGTTTTAAAACTCAGATCTACTTAGTTGTGTGATCTTGTAAAATTCACGTACCTTCATTGTTCTTTGTAAATGCCAGTGCAATTGTGAAAATAAAATAAACCATGTAAAGTACTTAAAAGAAGCTTTGGCATATTAAACAAACTAAATGCTTATTATCACTCTTACACTGGTGTTTTGTATGAAATAGTGTATAACAGCCTCTCCCAAACCACATAGGACAAACATTGTTACAATGTCCTTTGAAATTATAGCAATACAAGGAAACTGATTCATGAAAGTTGATGTGACTGCTCAATTCACAGTTTGAAACTGACAAAGCTAATATTTAGACTTAAAGCTTAACCTTTCATTTTTTTAATTTAAAAACTTCTCTATACTGCCTGTTATTTTAAGAATAATAAAGATTAGATAGATGATAGATAGATGGATAGATACATAATAGATAGGCAGACATTATTAGTAGATAAATATAGACAGACAGACAGGCAGATATGGACAAAACCAGGTTAGCAGAACAAGGACAATTGAAGAAAAGTAGAACAGTATTAGGGAACTCATATTAGTTCTACAGCTAGACATCAGCCTATTCTTCTCCTTGTAACACAGTGCAGCCAAGAGGTGGACCCCAAATAGGGATTTGGAATGGGGCCCAGAACTCAGGATGTCCAGGAAATATTAGAGAGACATATAAAATGGATTTATGTTACGTACACAAATTAATTATACAAATTATAAGCTTTTGAGTCATAGTGTAACAGGGAGCAGCCAAGAGAGGAGACCCCAAATAGGAATTGTAATGGGGTCCAGAATTTAAGGTGTCCAGGAAATATTAGGATGTCCCCCCCAACACACACACAGCTGTGGGTTGGGGGAAGGGACAAATGGAGCAGGGCCTTTGAGAGCTGTTTTGCATAGCAACAGCTTCGAAGCTAACCTCTGGTGTGGTCATTTAACACATCTATAACATTTAACTGGTTACATAGATATGTTAAATAGTTGTGGCCATGCTCTGAGGCAGGGGGATGGAAGTAACTTCCCCATGAAGATGTAACTGGGAGGCAGGTCCCCCAAGTTACAGCACCTGCATGGGAACTTGAAGAAGATTCATGGGGCCACGCCTACCCAGACTGACAAAGGCAGCCCAGTAAAGCTGGAAAGAGATGAGTGCTGGCAGGTGTAACTGATTATAGGAGGAGTGGGAAATGGGGCTGCAGAGGAGAATTGGCATCCAAATTTAAACCGAGAAGCTGCAGCCATTGAGGAGAGAACCACTTGGTCTTTAGCAGAGTGGGGACTCCTGCAGCCCTGAGAGAGAGAATCACCATGCAGCTTTAGCAGAGAACTGCCACTCAGCTTTGGCAGAGTGGCGACTCCCCTCCTTGCAGCCATTGAGGAGAGAGAACCATGTGGTTTTGGCTGAATGGGGACTCCTGCAGCCATTGTGCAGAGAGGACCACTTGGCTGTGGCAATGGAAGAGAGAACCTCGCGGCTTTGCCAGAGTGAGGACCCTCACAGCTTTAAGAGGGGAAACACCACCGGCTTTAGCAGAGATCCTGGGGACACAGCTGATGGTACCGGGAACCAAGGGAGGCCTACCAGCCGAGACGGATTACTGGGAAGAACCGGGGGCTGCCTGAACCAAGGACTTCTATTGCTTTTCCTGAGATACGGTACCCCAAAATGGGAAAAGGGGGAAGGAAGGACTGTATGTGTTTGTGGGTGTTTTAAGGGACTTTGGGATTTTGATGAAGACATTAGGTCACTACTTTAAGTTTGTATAGCATTAAATGAACATTTCCTTTCCTTTTCACGAATCTCTGTCATTGAGAGATGACTTTTCTCTGGTGGTGGACATAATGAACCTGGGGGGTTCCTTTCAGGTAATAGTATATCGCCCTTGGCTCCCTTGTCCCCTTGTTGTTCAGTAACATCCTCATAGATTTTAAGACCTTACCTATAAAACCACATTTTCATATTTGTACATACAGAGTGACAAAAGTAGATTTATAGTTGTTAGTACATGAAACAGAGTTTTCTTATATTATTATTTATTAATTATTGTATTATTTCCTTACAAACAACTGTAAACCTATGTTTGTCCCATACTGTATACTTCTTTTTTTTCACATAGCTAGAAATTATGGAGCGTTTCTTGTAGCTGTACTAATAATTTTATTACCTTCCTTTTATGGTTCAATGCTAAAGTGATTTTTTTTGGTTATTTGGAAAAGAGTAACTGGAAGTACACTGACATCACTATAAAATTACTTGTGACAGTGGCTGTAGATTAATACAAATGTCTTTCCCTAAGAACATGTTTCTGAAAATCCAAGAGCAAAAATTGAAAGCTAGGTATTCAGTATGGTCTGTGGAAAAAAACATTAAAGAAAACTGTATTAAAACCCTTGGTGTCAAAAATGGCAAAATTTGAAGTCAGTTAAGAATTTTACCCTATAAAGATTCAGAAATAATAAGTAAAGAAAATTGAAGAGTTTGTTTCAATTGATTATATTGAGATCTTATTACACCAATAAGCATCAATGAGAATGAAATGTGTTATTTACACTTTCATGTATTTCACTATATTTAATACTTTTCTGAAATTTTATATATGAGAAAAGAGATGTGTAAGAATAAATAATAATGGTCAGACTAGTATTAATGACTATCAAATCACATTGAATAAATGAATGAATAATAGAAAGAAAGATCTGGTGATGATATATTCATGTACCATAATCTGAATTTCTTCTTTTTGAAATTTAAGTTGTTGTTATCCTAGAGCACACTCTATGGACTCAGCTCCTTTGTGGTTGTGGGTGTTGGTGTGGGTGTAGATGGGGATGGTTTTCAAGATTCTTGCTACATCATTAAAATACCTCACTCAATACAGCAGATTATGCATAGACTTATGATGAGTGTGTGTTTAATCAAGAATATGATGTTATCTTCTACAGAGAGGGATTCCCCTCAACAAACACATACATGCAGACCACAGGCATACATACGCATGTATAGTCAATGCCAGTTAATGCTAAGAACATCTTTAAATAAATGTGAGTCAGTTTCACTAAAAGTGATTTATCATGAGAGTTGCTGGTATGATCAAGATTCAAATATTCATGGTTTCTTTGAAAAACAAATTAGCCCTCTAAATTGCAAAATACTTATGGGTCATGTCTTATGTTCGAAATATGAAAATGAAAATTCAAGTTTAGTTTTAGAAATAGATAATCAAAGGATTTATTTGTTTCTTTAATGTAACTATAATGTTCTACTTACCAAGAAGCCATGTTGGTCAGATTCACAGCAATAAAACCATTGATTTTGCCACTAACAGATTTAATTAGTCTTATTTATTGTATACAATTTATGTACAATTTCTTTTTTCCCAAATATGTGTTGAAGTTGATAGAAGCACCTTAATTAAAAAAAAAACAAACATATGTATCTCTCTCAAATAATCAGTATTCTCTCAGAGGAGCAAATAACTTGCATAGCCTTTCTTAAGCATGAATATATATATGAATATATATATATATATATATATATATATATATATATATATATTCCTTTACAGTTTAAAGCACAACAACATGTAGAAAATGTTTAATGTAGGGTACTATGTTCTTTAATCAACTGTACTCACTATAAACTATCTGGCATCAAATATGAACAAGCAGATAACTAATTCAAATAGGTGTATGGCATTCAAATCATTTTTAATTTAACATCACGTTATTTTACTTATTCAACACTGACACTTATGTTTTCAGAGTATCCAATTAATTTGTTATTTAATTTATAAAAATGAAAATGAGCAACCTGATTTATTTTAACTCAGTAACCAAAATGCAAACAAAAAATGTATCTTATATGAATTCACTGTTTTAAAAAAATTGTGGTAAAATATGCATAGCAAAATTTACCAACTTAACCATTTTAAGTGTGACATTCGATAATATTAAATGCATTCCCATTGTAATGTGACTGTCATCACCATCCATCTCCAGAATCCTTCTTGTCCTGCAGAACTGAACCTCTGCAGCCATTCACGGTAACTCTACATTTCCTCCTCCCCGCAGCCCCTGCCAGTCACCCTTCCCAAACTTTTGTGGTAGGCTTGCTCACACACAATTTGACAGCATTTAAAATATGTGTTTATTTTTGCTCAACAGCATTTATTTCTCATGGAACTCCAAGATCAAAGCATAGGAGATCAGGTGTCTGGTGAGAGATCTCTTCTGATTGGCCGGTGGCCTCCTTCTTATCACATAGTGGAAAGAAGGGAGAGAGAGACACACAGAGACACAGAGACATAGAGAGAGAATAATTGCATTAGTTTCTTGGATATACCTCCAGTTTTATAAAGATAAAACTGACAGACAAAACTTGTATGCATTTAGGAAATTCAATCTGATGACTGGATTGTCCTGAGTTTATGTAGAAACACAATTATTTTTTGAACATGTTACGATATTCCCTTGCCAAATAAGTTGATGTTTATTTTAAAGTAATTGCTAAATTGAGTGACTTTCACAAAATTAATTTCAAAAACATCAAAATAAAAAGAAAAATCTGCAGATATACAATAGTAAAGTTTATATAAATGTTTCAACATTTTTCCAAATAAAATAACAATTTTTTAACAAAGAATTAAAATATTGTGTTATAAAATGAATATTTTAAGTAAAAGAATGATATACTAAAAATTCTGAAAATAGACATCCTGGAAAATTTCCCTTCAATGATTTTAGTTACCCATGACCTTGTCTATTCTAATAATCTTACTTAAGGAAATTCATACTTAAGGAAATTGCATTTGGATGCCCTATACTGGATTAACTTAATTTAATTCAAGGTATGTTTTCCAAAACATTTAAAATTAAATAGTTAAACTGGAGGACCAGTTTAATATAATTATTTTCTACAGTACTAATTTGAGCCTAATTTTTCTTTCTATGTTTAAGTATATCCCTGTATTGTCAGTTTTTGGTAGAAGAATATAGATTGTGTTTGATGACAGTCACTACAAATTGGTTAAAGAGTACAAATAGAATTTAAAAATACATATACCTGTGGGTATTTTTACATCTTTCTATTTCAGAGTTTAGAAATACGTGTCCATTTCTAAGGTTTCCATTCTATGACACCTGCCAGAGTTCAAATTTGGTTAAGCACACATGTGTCAACTTGATATTTAATCTTGGGTGTTGGATATTATATCCAACATTTATCTGTATAAAACTTACTTTTTTAACCTTAATTTTAATTATTTTGATTGTTACACATTATATTAGACTTCAAGAAATGATGAAATCAAAACAAGTCTATTCCAGAATATTTCGGGTAATAAAAGTAATGAAGCAAGGGGTCAAAAACATATCACTGGATATCCTACCCTCATCTCTGTTAAAAACAAATATTTTATTCTTTGAGAAAGAGCTTCCCTGATCAAGACAGTCTTCAGGCACCTCATTTGACATTTATTTTCAGTCTGTAGTAAAACTTGCCACTTATCATTTGGATCACCTTTGAGCTAACATTTGTATAAGCAAGTTTTACACTTGTTTAACAATTCACTTTTCTTTTGTGCCACATGCCATAGCATTGCTACCAGCTTGTGAAGGAGTTAATGTCATAAGTATATGCATGTGTTTTATATCTTCATTTTATGCCTTCAAAATAAACTTAACAACTTCTTAATAGATAAATAATAAGCATTTCTTATTCTATTTCTTCACAAAGAATTTCCCTAAGAAGACTCTCTCTCCTATAAATTCAGCTTTAATTAGGATGCCATCAGTCTCTTTTATGTGTTTTGATGGATTTATGACTCCCACTATGGAAGTCAACCCAATCATGCAAAGCTAATCTTCTTAGCAGGAATCAGCCTCTAGTACAGGACAAATGAAAGACACTTAAGTAATACAGATTCCCTATGTTCTTCATCAAATGTGTAGAGAAGTGTTTAATCAAAGGAAAGTACCACATAATATTAAGCGGATGTATCTTTTTGTACACCAAACACTTCCTGAATTCCACGTTTATGTATACAGAATAAGTAGACATGGCAATTTAAACTTCATATGCGACCTTTATTTCATTTACTCAGAATATTTTTTAGTGTTACCATTTTTGCAACTATTACAAAATAAAATTCTCTAGTAGCCTGGCAGGACAGAACAGTTTGTTGGCATTTCATATTTGTAAATCATGTTAAAGCATTCATAAACTTTCTCGTTTCTCTCCCCACATAATCCCTTTAACTATTCGTTAAAAGAGTATAAACAGACATTTAAAGAGCAAAGGAGCATGTGGAAAGTAGACTCCTTAGAAAATATTCTATGACATTTAAGTAGTTGAGGGCAGAGATGAACTGGAAAGTAATATGCAGAAGAGAAGATATGTTGAGTCTGATACATATTTTGAAAGTAGCTTTATTAATTCTATTTCTTTCTTTAAATATTTTTGTTCTCAGTATCTTTTCTATATTTGAAAATTATAGTACATTTCTTTCACATGCTCATGAATATTGAGGTCACTGCATGAAATTTTATATATTCCCCATTGTTATTATTTTGCATACTTCCCACTATAGTTCTTAATTAAAATTGCATACTGACTTTTACTTACAACATAGTTAAGTTTAATGCCAAAAAAAACACTTTTAGTTGCATTATTAGGTAAGTGTTTTAATTACTTTAACAATCTTTACATCCTAAAGTTACCACTAAACGTACCACTCTGAACAGAAGAGCTGTGTCTGTTTTAGGAAGGTATGTCATTGAAGTCACATAGTCTGCACTCTTTACTGTGTGGCTTTTCTTGTACAATATTATTTGTGCAAGATTTATCCCTTTGTGTGTGTGTGTCTGTACCTGTTTTTATGTATGTTCCTCTCTTTTCTTGATGTATAGTATTAGATAAAATGAATTTATGGCAAAATTAATTACTTTTATTTATTTTAAATAATTATTAATTATATTAAGTTTTGGGGGGGGGAGAAAACTTGACTGTCAAGAACTTGAAAAAACAGGTAGGTTTATTCTGCTGGCCCAATAATCAAATCTACGTGAGGCAGATTAACAAGGAAACATAAGCTATTTTAATTATATACATGTGTATGAGAGCTCCATCTACATGAAACGGAAATCTCATATAGACAGTAGGTTCAGGGACAAAAAGGGGAAATGAGGTATGGATGACATTCTAAGTTACCTGTAAGTTAAGGCAGGCTGGGACTTCAGAGGGGAAGAAGGTCACTCACAACACAGTAAGAATAACAGATGTTCCATAGTGAGAAGTTTGGCCTTCCCTATAGATGGCTAATGAAAAGTAATTTCTGGTGATAGCTCTTATTATGGGCAAAGTTCCTAATTTAAATTATTTGACAGATAAAAATTTCTAGTAAGCCTGCAGGTCTCAGTTGTCTTTTGCTCAAAATGATCCACATACCATAAAGGTACATTTGGAGTGACTTATTTTAATTCCCTAAAAAATTAAGCAATAAATCAAAATGCATGGTATACCTAGTTTTATTTTTTCCTAAATTTAAGAATTTCAAATTTACAAATTTTTGCAAAAATATTTGCCATAATTTTCTGCTTTTTTTCTCTTTATGTTGTTTTGTTTTGCTGAACCATTTAAGTATAAGTTTTAGACATTATTACATTTTTACATTATTACATTATTACATTTAAACCCCAAATACTTTAACATGTTTCTCTTAAAAGGGGAACTAAAGTATCCTATATAATTACAACAAGATTATTATACATCAAACATTAAGGATATTACAGAACTCTTATCTAATGTAATATGCATATTCAAATTTCTCCAGTTACTCAATATTGCTACTTTTCCTTTAGAGTTTTGCGGTTGCTCTCATTATTGGTTTTTATTCTATTCTTTTCATTATCTTTTTTTTTTTGATAGAGGGGTGATATAATTTCAGCTGTTATCTTTTAGATAAATGCTGAGATCACTCAGTTCCTTGTAATCTAAAGCATTGAACTTGATTTCTGCTACATTTTGCCTTTTGAAATTTGTGTCCAACACATTGAACAGAATTAAAATAAAACAGGACAAAGCAAAAGAAATAATACAATATTTTCTGAAAGCCAAGTCCTTTTGTTTAAAAAGTAATAATTCACTTTAAAATGTCAACAAATTCTTACTCTTTAATATTGTTTTTAAAAAGAAAAAGGAAAGAATAAATAGGTCAAAATAGGGTCACTTTTGTTAAGCCATGTCACCAAACCAAAACTTAACAGCTAACTTCCCAAGAGGAGAATTTTAAACCAAGCAGTCTGGGTTTTCCTGATGGATATTAGTAACCTGCATGATAACCACCCCCACCATCCTCTACCTCTTTTCTCCCTGCAAGCCATCCCCCACCACCAAAAGAAAAAGTTAGCTGGCCTAAAAATAATCCTTTACTTTCATGTGATAATTACTCACTCTTCTACCTAGGAAACTTCACTTTGTACAGCCCCTTCAGAGGACCTTTCATTTGCAAGATGGGGTGCTGCTTAATTCACGAACTGCTTGACAAAGACATATGGATCTTTAAATTTACTTGGTTGTTTTTTGTTGTTTAACAGTATACAACGTCACTACCGAAAATAATCACTAATATTTAAAAGTAAGAGAAGAAAAAAGTCTGGAACTGATGGCTGGTTGATAGCTGATGAGTCAAGTCTCTGAATGTCATTTGGGCTCCTCCTACCGTCAATGTTCCCCGCCTGGCACCTGCTCATTCTGACTGCAGCCTTTAGGCCCCGGGTCCAGTCATTTCAAAGAAGATCAGGAAACCTGGAAACTGCTCTGTCAGGACAGTCAGAGTTTAGATTTTATTGTAGTTGTAACAAAACAACTTAGAAACTTTTCGTTCAACATTCCCAATTAAAAACAATTAATGTACAATGTGATCTCATAATTATTCATATCTTTGTATCATTAGAATTCTATATTGTTCCTGATGGCACTGGCTCTAGTATTTCAAAGAAAGTGGAGCTCTTTATCACTTTCTGATCATCTCTCATTTTCATATGATAACACAGGAGGATTTAGGGCATGTTTCAGTCAAACTACGATGATAGGCTTAGCCTTCATTCTCTCTCTATTAGCATTTTTCAAGATATATTCATTTTGTTTCTTCATAATTGTTTCATATTTGCATATAAAAATCTTTTGTTAAATTTCTGATTTCAAACTAATGTTCTACAGAACAAAAACTAATTTGAATCCCCTAATGAAAATTCATGTGAATAATTTGTCATAACACAATGGCATTATAGTTCTCTAGAGAGAAAAAATATTTCACAAAAAAAATATTGTCTTTTTAATATAGTGTGTTTGAGCTTTCTGCATTTACTTGATGTAAACCTGGCTGTAAACCTCTGTTTATTTTCTGTCATTTGAATGATAGATTCTGTGTTAAGTCAAACTATGGGACAATTTGCCACGTAATGTTCAAACCTTTCTTTTTTTTAAGATTTATTTATTTATTCATTCATTCATTTATTTCTAGAGAGGGAAGGGAGGGAGAAAGAGAGAGAGAGAGAGAGAGAGACATCAATGTGCAATTGCTGGGGGCCATGGCCTGCAACCCAGGCATGTGCCCTGACTGGGAATCGAACCTGCGATGCTTTGGTTCGCAGCCCGCACTCAATCCACTGAGCTATGCCAGCCAGGGCCAAACCTTTATTCATTGAACGATGCCCCAATTGTTAATATGAATGAAGTGATGCTTCTTGCTCTGAGCATCAGAAAGTAAGCAAAAGTGCAGACAGATAAAAAGCAGATCTCCTCCAGCTCCTCACAGAAATGATTGCTTTTGTTCAACCAGATATGTTATTTAACCTGTATGTATACTTAGCTATTTTGTGTGACCTATACATTACTCATTAAAGAGGATATCTATGTGTATATTTGCAAGTAACTGAAATTAGCTATTTTACAAAACAGTAGGAGATATATAGGTAATCTGTAGTTAAATAGCATATACTGTTTTAATATTAAAAGAATATATTATGTCAAAATAATAATTGAAGATATAATTTGATATCTGAGATTTCAAAATAATACAAAGAGGCCAGTAGGTAGTGGTAGGGAATTGAAGGCTAGTGAAGCTGGATGATGGGTACATGCAGATTCATGTAGATTTGCTGTGCTTTTGTGTACATGGTTGAGATTTTCTATTGCAAAAATAAAGCAGACCTAACAAGAGGAAGAAGGGGGCAGAGAGAGAAGCAGAGTCTTGGATAGAGAAGAGGTCTTTCCTCCAGTGAAAAACTGCACATGATTCTTGGACTTTTAATACCAGCCTCTGAGGTTAAGGCTTTGTTTTCACTGATATTGCAAAATATTCTCAATGATTATTTTCAAAATCTGCCTCTTTGCCTTCAATGCTGTTGTCTTGTATGGTTATCTTACTAAACCAGAGGACAGGGAATTATGCATCAATGGGAGCTTACTCTCCTCTGTGATAATCACACAACATCAAATTAGTCCATGGAAATCAGGAGAGGTGGAGCAGCAGACAAACAGCCAAGTGTGGAGAGTAGATGAAAGGGGTGCAGGGGAAAGACGGAGGTGGAAAACTGCTCAGCAATGCAAAAATAAGGAGAAAAAAGCAGGATCAGGCACATTCCTGATTTTGTATGCTTCCCAGGTAGTAACAATTGACTTCACTCTGCCTAGTTTGAAGACTTGCAAATAAGGTTTGTTGAGCTACATAAGAGGCTACACAGAGTAGTCCTATGGAGAGTGGGTAAAAGGAACCAGAATTATTTGGGTAGAATTTTGTAAGAATCCCTTCTTAAATACAGCTTATCTCTGTGAAAGGTATAAACAAAAGAAAACATCCTCTGGTTTGAAGGGACTTTTAAAACCTTGGTCCAAAGAATCTAAAAGAAATTGGCCCAAGATAAGAGTCTCATCTTATTTCTGTCTCTAACTCTCACTATCCTTCCAATATTCCACTGGCCCCAAAGGACACTGCCTTCCTACTCACCCTCAGGCTCACACTAGTTCTTGGCTTATAGTAGAAGCTGATTCTTCAATAGGATCATGTCTCTTTGGCAGTGTGTGGGCTGTAGCCATTAAGCTAAAGGCTATGTTTCAGTCTTTTCAAAACATCTGTTCACCTTATATGAAATTTCTTTTCCCTTTCCATGTTAATAGTTGCCTTGCTTCTAATCAGTATACATCACAGGCCCGGCCTATACGATTTACATTCAGACATCATGCCTCCCATGGTACTGTCCTGGCTGCCTGCCCAGAATGTGTTCTTGGTGACCCTGTTGTTCTCTGCTTTAAACACAAAGTTAATTATGACTCGTTGGAGCCCCTAATAACATCTGATGACTTCAGAGACACCACACACTCCCTCGCTAATCTTCTAACAAGTAGATCAGATACCATGTGAGAAAGTGCCCTCTTTAAAAAGTGCCAAATCAGACTAGGGCAAAGCTGAATGGACCCTTCTAAAATGACACTTAAGGCAGTATATTTGTGAAGATGCACAGCCTTTGGAACAGATTGAATTAGATATTATTACAAGAGAATGGAACACCCATTCCCTCACCTCTCATTACTATGTGCTGAATTAAATGTGAACTGAAGTAAGAAGACTGAGAAAAAAGAATTTTACCATACTGGCTAATTTTTTTCCTAAGGAGTCTGGATTTTTTCAAGTTTATATAATAGCCCAGCCCTAAGTTATATTCATTATTAATTAATTTTGTTCAATTTGCATATAGGTATATTAAATATCAGAAAAAATTAGAAAATAATATTTGATTTTACTTAGGTTTAAGATGCTGTATGTATATATATTAAAATACATGTTTTTGTCATGACAATTATTTTTTATGTTATTATTTATAGAATCCTGCACACTGGCAAGTTTAAGAGACAGGTTTATTTATACTCCAATATTCACAAATATGGTATTGGAAAGATTTAGCAAAATGCATATCACCTCAGTCAATATTTTCACACAAGCTCTCAGTATTTGCTCTTGATTTTTAAAGATTTCTTGGTGTGGTATATTTTTCCTTTGTTGTAAAGTAAAATTGAACTTAGTCAATACAAATATATTTTTATTTAATAAAGCTATTCATAAATAATGGAATTTAACTGTGTTTTTGTGAAATCACAAAAAACAGAAAAGGAATCTTGGACCCCTCTGTTCTATGAAAGAGTAAACACACATACAAAAAGAATCATAACCTTCGCCCAGCACAACCTGAAATGTGTTCGTATTTACCTTCTGTATGTTATGCTCATAAATCTGAATGTGCGATATCATGGATAATAAATAAATAACTAATTAGTTATTATTTGGTATGATTTTATTATTATTACATGACACATGATATGCAATATCTTTATATTAGTGAGGAATTAGTTGATGAACCTGTTTTTACAGAATATAGCCTTTATTCTTTAAAGAATAAAATAATACAGATGATATTTAGAACATGCATGAAAGGAAAAACAATGCAAATAAGATGATTACATTATGCTGCAATTAAGCCCAATAAACAGACTGACAGCAGTTGAGACAACTGGGAAAGGAAATAGATGGGTTTGAAAGCCAACATAATATTGAGGAAATAAATACTACCATTCAACTTTCTCTCACCTAGTAATATTAACACTTCCTACTTCAAGCACTTGCTCATCAGGACAAACTTCTCCAGAGGAAATTTCTGGTTTTAGGAAGTTTCTAGACTAAGTTAATTATAGCAGAAGTAGCCCTAGGAAGCAGACTGTTGGTTTGTGATACTCACCTGTCAGGTGCCAACAGAATCCTACTGTTGGCAGGAAGTAGGGGCTGTTGATCTGACATATATCATAGCATCATAATGCTGAGATGATCACTTTTGAGAGACTGGGATGAGGCATGGGTAAAAGGTAAATAACTGAGTTATACTTCAGTTCCAGCACTTGAATGGATGAATATTTAGAGGCTGATTGGTTTCTGTGGTCCTTGAAAGCCTTAAATCAAACAGGCTTATGTGAGCCAAACACACCGTGGAAAGCTCACATGGCATCATTTACTGGGGACCTCAACTTTCACAGCCACGGTACAAACTGCAACAAATAAGCCTACAGATTTAACCAGAAGTTCCAAGGATGGTAAAGAAAACAATGCAGAGATTTGATAGATCTCCTATGATAAAACCAGCATCTTGTCTGGATGGCTGTATGTTTGATAATTGTACCCACAAATAACCTTAAACGTTCAGGGCTGGCACACACATCACACACCTTATTGCTAGAATTTAGCTGCCTCCCCTCCCTGTAAATTATGGAGAAACTTCACCCAAAGCCTTTCTCTTGTACTTTTTTTTTATCCTACCTAGTTTCACCTCTACACTCACCATTGTCCCCAGACAAATAACTAGGTTTAGAACTTAGCAAACCTCAAGCATAGCCTCTGCCGTGCGATTAGTTATGGTATTTAAAAATTATATATAGCAGGACTTGATATTATGTACCAATAGGAATAAGAAAAAATATTTCTGAGAGTGGATTTTGAGTTTGTAGGGATCGGCAGGAGGTGAAACATATCTCTGAATTAATTTAAGTTTATGGCTGTTTAATCATTTCTCCATCAGTCAAGTTTTAACATGTTGACAAGGATACCTAAATCCAGTCCTAATATGCCCTTAGGATGGCTTCCTGGAGCTCAGAAACAACAGTAGCCTATACATACCAAATGAGATTATAGCAATTTCAGTTTTGCCAGAGTATTGGGAAAGGGGTAAGAAAACTCAGGGAAGAGGCTTAAAAAATTAGAATCTCTACTTGGACTGCAGAACTCCTTATCTGACTTTGTTCTCCAGTATGGTCTAGAACACAGTACTTACTCAAAAACAATAGAGGCGGCAGCAGTAGAGAGGGCACTGTAACAATTAAGCTCAGCAGGGGCTGTGCTCTGTAGCAGATTTAACACAAAAAGTTGCCTGGGACTGAGTTTCTCCATTTCAGTGGGAATGATAGGATTCCACGATGGTAGAAACCAGGTGTCTGCATTTACCTAATTAAAAAAAAAAAGAGTTAGAATGACATTCTAATGGCAAATAATGCCAGGTGAAAACCAAGGTGCCATGTTCCACAATGATCTATGGTGCTTGCTAATTCATGACAGTGTTCCAATGGGAGAGATGAATGTTGATATGAAACAGCATCTATTTTTTGACTTCTACAAGCAGAAAAAGGTCAAGAGCTGCTAATGCTATAACAATGCAAAATCATGACCACTCTCCCAGTTTCCATATTGAAAGCAGTTCTCAGAACTAGTATAATCATTTTTAAAAGTTTATTACCCCCCCAAAAAAAACTCCTGTGGAATAAATATTGCTCTAATTCTTCCTGAAAACAAAAAACAAACAAACAAACAAAAAAAACTACAGCTGCTTACCAGATTACAGCACAATATGGAAAAAAAAGGATGCCTAGACTTTTTGAGAGAAACTAAAAACTGTGTTTAAGGTGACACAGATGCTAAAATCTCTAAAGTGTCATCCCCATTCTGTTTTTGAGACCAGGTGATTAATAGATTCCTGGTCCTAGTACAACTCATGGTGTGTTCAGTGGACCCATGCTCCTACCTTGTGACCATTTTCCTGGTCCCTGATGCATCAATTTTCTTGACATTGGTTGAACAGTCAAAGGATCTCTGACTGGTGGTAGTTTTAACAAGGAGGAATGAGAGAAGAGTCTGACATTTCCTTCCCCAGCCAGAGAGTGCATCAGAAGCATTGCTGCGCTGTGAGAAGAATTCAGAGATGAGAGGGACCCTCCAAGATTTAAGATGACTGTCCCATTATATGCATACTTAATATCCTGGTCTCTGGTAGTTTCGTCACACACAGCACTAAACTGCATACTTGAGTGGGACACTAGAGGTCTCTGGAGTCTTCTCCTGTGCACGTCTCTCTTCTTCAGTACTCTTACCTGTGAGTGCTAGCTGCCATGGCTTCTCCGGGCTCACAGTTCATCTACTGAACACAGAGAGTGTTTGGGATTCTACCTGGGTTCCCATTTCCTTGCTGTGAGACAGCCTGGACATTTTCTACAGCTAGTCAACTATGGCAGTCATTGGTTGTAACTCACCCACCTATCATGGATCCTTGTCCTTTGTTGCCTATAGGTTAAATACCATCAATGTTCTTGTTCTATATTTTGTCCACTATTGCTAGTTTTTTCAAATGGACTGATGCATTTGGTCTTTGTTACTGTGTCTTGACTGAAAGAGGAGGTTGGTGATACAGTGGATTTAAATTGTCTCAAGTTTTTTCCTATTCTTTCACAACCATATTTCAGGGACTTTCTGGGATCACTCAGCCTCCTTATTTGGAGAATAAGAAGTTATTGCCTGCCAGAGGAGGCAATTAATTCTCAATGAGTGGAGGAAGGGAGCGGTGAAAGACTTTTCCAACATTTAGTACCTGAGAAGAACAAGTCAGTAGTCCACTGGATGCAGGGGTGTAGTTACATTTTCCAGGAGGCATCTGGTTCAATGACACACATGTTATTTTCTCTGTCCTGTTCTATCTTACTCTCCCAACATCCTCATTCCTTTTTTTTTTAGATCGTCTCTCAAACAAGTTACCATACCCAAATCTTTGCCTTAGCTTCTGCTTTTAGGCACTCCCAACTAAGTATTTATATTTCAGTTTATAAACTTGGGCTTGGAATTTCACTAAAAATAGTGAATGCCATCCCAAGATGGATACTATGGGATCTGGAACTATATACTTCCTCTTTTGATGAGAGAGTTATTATATCTTTATCATAAATAAGGGACTATATCTCATAGATAGGAGTTATTTGATGTTAGATTGAAGAATAATTTTATAAATGTTGCTATTAAGAAACATTAAAAATGAAAAAAATGTATATAGATCCTCAATTGACAAAAGAGTAGATTTTTCTTTATTGTCTATTATCAATTTAGTATCACCTCTGCCCCTCACCTAAGGTATCTTCTGACTCTTATGGGCAAAGCTGGGGATTTATTTCCCAGAATCCTTTCTTCATATGGTTATGAGTCAATGTCAGGCAGTAGAGGTCCTCACACAAGGTTTAGAAGTCAGAAGAGAAAGAGAGACCATCATTCTTATAGGCAACTGCAGATGTCAAGTTCACCACAACTAGACATCTTGTCAGACTCATCAAGAGCATTTATATTGGTGTTCTACACTGAAATACAGGAGTTTTGAAAGTTTCTTAAGCTCTGCAACTATTTCTGCAAACTCCCAGAACAACCACTTTGGTGTTGCAGCCTGAGACAATGGCTGATGACTCCAGTGATCTTTGTCCCAGCAATGACTGAGTAATGAGTAACCTGTTAATTCCCCCTATGCAAGCTTTTCATATCTAGAACACATATAGAGTCTTTTAATTCCTAGCTACCCGCTACAAGGGGCTATCCAATAGTTTACAAGAGTTCAATTCCACACTTGTCACCCTCCTCAGTACCGTCAGAAGTCAAAAACACCTTAACAAAGTAAAACTTTAAGGAGGTTACATCCTTAATAAAAACTCCTTCGTGACAGTTGATCTGAGGACAGGCTTCTGCAGGTTCCTCCCTCTGAGCACGTCTTCAGTGCTAGCAACCAACCCTCTGCAAGTTCTAGGCAATAAACCCATCCCACTTTCTGTCAGTTTCTGAAACATATCAAATTTCTTCCATCCACAAAACAACAATCAGCTATACTTTCTTTTTATTATGACTCCCTCCACTGCCTTCATGTATCTAGCTAATTCTTACTTTTCCTATTTAAAATAATAAATCACCTCCATAAAGAAGCCTCCCTAATTCCCAAGAATATAAGTCATTGTGTTTATCACAACTGTGATTAAGTCTTTGTATATATACTTCTACAGAATAATTATTAATAACTTAAGGACAGAGATTATGTTTGCCTATTTTTCAATTTCTATCTTATGCGACAATATTTTCAATTTTTGAAGTTTGGTCAAGAAATACTTCTTAAATAAATAAATGCATGAACCAATGAAAGCCAAAACATGTCATTACATAAAAATAATCCTCTGAGGTGCTGAAAAAAGCCTAAGGAAATGTATAGATTTAGGAATAAACTCAGTGTATGCAGCAGGCTCTTAGGAAGTACTGGGCAAAAGTAAAAAACAAGAGGTACAAGAAGAAACATGAATAACTAGGAAAAGAATTGGAATTGAATGAAATGGCAATATGGACCCAATGAAGATATTTAAACTAAAAAATTACTCTAAAAGGGTAAAATCTAGCAGTATCCCCTGCCGTATAGAATTGTCAAGATTGATTAAATTAAATTATACTATATACATATAAAGTATCTAATACACTTGATAAGTGTTTTCTATTACACTAACTATGCTGGAGAAAATTCTTTCTATAAGGATGACTACCTCTCTTGCCCTGGCTGGGTGGCTTAGTTGTTTAGAGCATTGTCTGGTACACCAGAAGGTTGAGGATTTGACTCCCACTCAGGCACAAATGGGAGGCAACTGAATGGTCAGTCTGTCTCTCTGTCTCTCTCTCTGTCTCCAGTCAATAAACACATCTTTCAGTGAGGATTAAAAAGAAGAATAACTACCCTTTCTCTCTGTAACTTAAAAAGTGGTACAAAGAACAAAAATCAATCTATTCTTCATGACAGTGTTGTCATTACAAACCTCTACCACTATACAATAATGACATAAGGAAGGAGGCCATATTCCAGGTTTATCTGTGACAACCCCAGTTTATTCTGACTGTTCTTAACATCCTCTCTCACAATCAGGTGTCCCAATTTGTACAATAAATGAGACATATAGTGACTCAAGACAGAAAGATCTATTGAGATATTCATTAGATAGTTGTTCTCTGTGCCTCCATCATCCTGTGAGTGTATGGACATCTGTTGGTGTAGAGACCCTGCCAGACTGATCTTTGTTCACGGTTGTTGGTAACCGCCCTGCCTGGTTTCAGAAGCTGTAACCCCCACCAAGGCTAAGGCTGAGGGAGTGACCTTGGATCATAAGCCACCAAGGAGACAAAAGCTTATCTCCCTGGCAGGAGCACCACTTCTGCTCCTTTTACTTCATCCATAACTGTTCCCCAATGCTTGGTCGGTTACCAATGATGGGTAAGATTCCCCAAGGGGGGAATGACCTAAGACAGGCACGATCATGTGGGAGGCCCCCAAGGAATGACTTTGGGGGCCACAGCAAAAGGGGGTGATGGGCCCTCGCCCCTTGGCTTTCACAAAGCCTGAGTCCTCATTGTCTGCGAGAAATCTCCTAATCTCTTGGCTGCCTTACTTCCCTTGCTCCACCTAAGCCTGAAACAATGACAGAGGGTGGTGCAGCCCTGTGCTGGAAAGGGTGGTTTTCCCGGGTGATCAGGCCTAAGAAAGAACATGTAAAATCCTGTGAAACCTGCTTTGTTTAGAATGCTCTCAATGAAATGATAAGGGTCCAAGCAAGAAGTAAGTTTGTTCCTCAAAGTTTTACAGCTCTTTAGCTATCTGACCCTGACTCAAAATACGCCCTCAGACTTCTTTATTGTCTATTGTTTGATCCTTACTGCCTGGCAATGATTAATGAGCTTTACCTGAATTCTTGTGTAAAGGAACCCAATAAAAGCCCATTGAGGAACAGGCTCCTGGCCCTACCCCTTTGAGATATCGGCCACCTTTCCTCTCCATGCAGATCATGTCTTGGTAGACTTATTCTCATCTGTGGCAGCCAGCACAGGTGCGGCTGTGGGTGGAACACTCTCCCCCCCCAACAACGGTAAAAATGTGTTTTAGTAATTTTTACTATTTTAGTATTTAATACCTTGTTTGGCTTTTAATGACTTAGGTAAATGAATAGATGTTGGAATAGAAGTATATAGATTTTTATCTGTTAAGAAATAGCCCTGCATCATCCTGGTTTCTTCCATTATATTTAAATAAATCTCAAGAATATAAAAAAGAGCAAAAGCACATTGTAAATGATTTTCCATTTATATTTTTTTAATATTTCTGATATTGACTATTCCCTTTATTATTATGAGATCCCTCAAAAATGAAATAATAATGCCATTATAACTGAAGTATTGAAAGAAATATTACTTGTCTATAAATTCATATGTTTATAAAAAAGAAAAATAAATAAAAACTTCTTGGAGAAGGTAATTTATTTTCATGTAAGTTTTCAAATCCAAAAAGCAGAAGAAGATGCCAGATGAATGACAGATCAGAAACTTAAAGTAAATAAATATAAATGGGTTTTAACAGTTTTTCCCATTAATAAAAAGTAATTTACAGGTTGAGGCAGTGTGAGGGGCTGTGAGAACCATACAAAAAGCAGCCCTAAAAGCAACTGTGTCCATCTTCTCTCAGCCACTTATAACAGAGATAAAATTAATAACAATAATAATAGAAAGACTGAATGCTCTGTCACCAGTGGCTTGTCGTTAACGGATGAAATAGCAGGTATATTAGCTGCCCCCGGCTGTTACAGTCTGTGCTGCCTTTTTCCTTCTAAGCCTCATCTAATGAAATGCAGTAAACCTAATGGAGAAAAGAGAAATTATCAAGCCTTATTTTAACCATTTAACTGATTTTTTTTTCATTCCTGAAATGCTTACGTAAAATAATGCTATTTATCAGTATTGCACAAAAGAATTCTTGCTCATTGGTGTCTTCTTATTTAGACACGTGGTTTCACTAACCAATATCCCACATGATCAGGGTCAAGTTTAGTACATTGAAATTGAATTCTGAAATGATAGTAGTGGTGTTTTACTGAGAAACAAAAAAGAGAGAGACAGATATTTAAAAACAGAGTTGTATTTCTGGGAAGCAAGGTGATATTCAATAAGTAAATGAATGGGTCAGAACAATAATGATTCAGGAACAGACGAAATGGGATGTAAAAGTAGATTTAAGGTGACAATAGATAAAGACCTCTTTGCTGATCACCACAGATTAATTGCAAGTTAGAGGAGGAGAAATAATGCACTTAGGGAATCTTCTGGTTATTTCTCAAGGAAAACTAGGAAAAAAGAATGAAAATTAAATTGGGTTGAGTTGGTTAAAATGAAAGTAATAAAGTATAGTATTTTCTTTCCTGAGAAGCTATCCTGTGGTCTCAGTCTTTTTCTGAAGACGGTTATTAATTTGCTTATTGTATCAGTTTCTTGTTACTGCTGTAAAAAAAAAATACAACAAACTTGGAGGTTTCAAACAATAGAAAGGTATTATCTTACAGTTCTGGGTTAACTTCAAGGTGCTGGGTCCTGGTTGTGTCCTTCTGATGTCTCCAGAAGAGATTGGATTCCTTGTCTTTTCCACCTTTTAGAAGCTCCCTGCCTGCCTTGACTCACGCCCCTTCCTCCATCTTCAAGAGAAGCTGTATAGCATCTTAAAGTTTCCCTCTGACTCTGCCCTTCTTGCCTTTCTGTTTCACTTAGAAGGACTCTTGTCATTACATTGAATCCACATGGATAATCTGGAATAATTTCCTATCTCAAGATGAAAACGTCAAGTTCCTTTTTTCATGTAAGGTAGTGTAACTAGTAACAACTGTATGTTCACCTTGGCAAATGGCATTTGAAGGAAAAATGAGTAGATGTAAATAAAATAACTACTACATTGAAAATGTGTATGATTTTATGATTAGGAAGAGAGATTTCTGAAGTGCGCTGCACAAATAACATTTTATAACTGTATTTGTGTTTGTAGTGTGTTTGTGTATTTGTATTTATGCATGTATCATGTTGTATTCTTAACTTGCCTTTACAAAACAATAAACTTATCTGGGATGAATATATTGACCCTGTCAGTTTTAAAGATGCATTTTGAATTTATATTATGGTCTTTTTTAAAAAAGTGACTGACGTTTTTTCTCTTTTATCAACTAAGATATACTTTAGAAATAGACATCTGTATATACTTTCTAACTGGTCAGTTAATGTCACTGTTAGTAGAAGCAAGACTGTATTTATGGCCTTAACTAATGAATGCTATTTTGGGGTAGTTATACTGTCACATATTGGGTCAGTTTGTCATTTCAGTACAAAAATAACCCTTTTATATGATAACACCTCTATTAACATACTAGTTCCAGTCACACTAAGAAAGTGAGGAGCAGCAATTAAATCTTCCGACGTGAACGGAGATTCCAATGTGTGGCATACTAACAGCGTGGCAATGCCATACCAAGTAGTGCAGCAAATGTGTTTGACAGTGTGATTTCTTTTCAAAAGATTAATGATTCACCAGCATTTCTCTTACAGTCAAGACAGAAAGGGGTTTAATTCACCATTGTCTATTTTCTTTATTCTGATGTGTTATTGTGTTTCTTTTGATTAAAATGTCACAAACATACTCTTTCAACTTTGAATAGTTCATCATCTAAATTCCATTTTTTCAGACAACAAGCATTACAGAATAGCTGCTGCTTTGTTCAGCATTGTCATTTTCACAAAGTGCAATTGTCCTTTGGAGGAATGCTGTTTGTGAATCCACTTAGTGAGCATCTGTAAGACTCTGCACTCCGTGCTGGTGGAAGTTGCCGTGGAGGGGCCAGGCTCACAAAGGAGGTCTCTAAGTGAAGTGACATTTTCCTCAACAAAGACTCAATAAATTGTGCTGTGTTAAGAAATAACTTGATTTATTTCAACACTTACATAGTAAAAGCTTTGGTTTAGAAAGTACCTCTTTGCTATATTGTGATACAGAGGATTAGGGAATTTATTGAGGCTCCCTTGGTTTATAAGATACACAGTGTTTAACTTGAAACTGGCATCTGTTATTTTCTTGTAACCACAATCACCTGTTGGCAGTTTGATGGGGTACAAGGAAGTCATAACTTTCTTATCTCAGAGCAAAAGAACAGTTTTAGCTAGAGATACATTTTTCAGTAACTTTAAAAAAATACTATTATTAAATTAACTGGCATTAAATTGTGTTAGCAAATTGTTCTGAATAAGGATAAAGTAAGTAATTATCAGTAATACAAAACACAATGCAATTTATTTCTCTCAATTATTTTCTATATATTAAGTGTTTCTTATATGTCAGACACTGCTCCAAGCATTGGAGAAATGCAAGATATTCACAACAGCAGTGCTCTTATAGCTCATTTGTATTTTTAGGTGTGAAATATGTCAGGTTTTGGAAGGTGTTTCAAATAAAAATAAAAAAACATAGTGCTAGCGAGTGACAGGTTTTGATGGATCAGGAAGAAGCAATTCTGGTTTAAAGAGGGTAACAAGAAAACCCATAGAAGCTAAATTTAAGCAGAAAACTGAAGAATGTAGAAAATAATGCACAGATACCAGGCAGCAAAGTATCCCACGCCAAAGAAATACTAAGCATAAAGCCCCTAAGCTGGTACAGGATTAGCACAAAGTCAATGTCATAGTGAGAAAGGGATGGGTTGGGATCTGTTTTTAGAAGATGCACTTAAACCTGTAATGGAATTAGGAGAGAGCAAGATCATTAAGGCCTTTTATGTAAAGAATACAGATTTAAGTAAGAGCAAGACATGAAGACATTGATGGTATCGAGCACAGTTCTCATTCTTAATTTCTTTTAAAAAAGTCACATTTCAATGTGTAAGTTATATGCATCAAGTCACTGAAATGTTAATGTAATATTCAAAAGCCATAAGAAATATTAAAACGCCTTTACAAATGCAATCGGGGACATTTTTAGTGGGGTAAACTGATTGGAACATACAAGCACCTCCAACACACTAAAATCAGTAAATATGATGGACAGTGAATTAAATTCACTTTGGAAACAGTGTGAATAGATTTAATTTTATGCTATTAATACAATTACATTAAAAACAACTGAAAAAGAGATAATAAGAAATTAAGGGGAAAACTGACAAATGTAAAAAATAGATTAAAAAAGTAATGTGAATATGTCAGACAAGAAAATAAACTTATGGCAGGGGCCAAAAAGGGGTAGGGGACTAAAAAATGCAAACTCCCAGTTATAAAATAAGTCATGGGATGTAATGCACAGGGTAAGAAATAGAGTCAATAACAGAATAACGATGTATAATGACGGATGGTTAATACACTTATTGTGGTGATCACTTTGTAATGTGTATAAGTGTTGAAACTCTATGTTGTACTCATGCAACTGATATAATTATGTTTTTACATTATAGTTTAAAGCAATTTTTAAAAAAGATAAGATCTTAGAGACCTATTCTACGGAGAACTTATATTCCAGAAATAACATGAGAGGCTCTACTTATAATAGAAAGTGCTCTTCCTACAAAGTAATAAATTCAAGATAGGATTTTAAGGAAGCAGAACATGCTATTATAATTTTCATACATTAAAAATAAAGAGTCTTACAAGTATTAAGTCAAAAAATTCAGGTATAGAAAGAGGAAAATAATCAGTTTCTCCCAACATTGATCTTCATGACATAAATGCTAGGGGACAACAAGATGTCTCCACAAACTTAAAGGAATAAATAAACTCATTCTGTAAATCAAAATTGCTGCACACAGCCAAATACCAGTCTTGAATAAAGGTGTCAAAAAGAGTCACAGATCCAGAAGAACTCTCCAGAAGAGATCTGGCAGGTAATAAACAGAGCCCTTCCAGAGTGAACTACTTGAAGTTCTGGGATAAAATAATAAAATATGTAGAACAAAAACATATTAAAAATACTTTGCTTTTGAGCTTTAAAACTAATCAATATTTAGATACAAATCTAATAACTGAATATATTTAGAGAATTTGTTTTATCTTTTTACTTTGTAAGTTATCAGACAAATTTTTTGTAAAGAAAGTAATGAAGATTGTAAACTCGGTTTATTGTAAATTGTTTGGGTGAATATATTCAGAAATGTGATCTTTTATTTTCCAAAATTGTATTATGTTAATATATTATATTCTCTATTGTCAAAATATTAATGAATATACTATTGTGTATTATAATCTGTCCCAGAGCAGTGCAAGGAATAAGGGATGTATTCCATACATTTAAAGTGGAATTTTGACATTCACAGTAAATAGAACAAGTAAAAATGCATGTGAAAAGTTAAGAAAAATAGCTGTGTTGGTATCTTATTCACTCATGCATCCAGAATTAATTTTGGTGGGTAAATCATTACTTCAGTAAACAAATACCCATTGACCCAGTCAAACCCATTTTGTTAGACTCCAGGGATATATCATCAGACATAGTCACTGCTTTCAAAAGTTTTTAATGCAGGAGTGACAATGTATGCAACCCATGAAAAGATTTATGGAATGGGAAGATTAAGCCAAAAGCCACAAAAATAAGTGAATGTGGGGGAGAATATGTTATTATTTCATAATGGCATCATTTTGGATTTTCAGTAGCATGGGGGAGTGAAAAATAGTTTCAATTTCCATAACTGTAAAAGTTTTAAATTAAGTATCCATGAATTTTTATTTCTGATTATTCTGATTACTCAGTGAACTCTAAGACATTGGGGATTGTTTCTAAAATGTATTTTATCTATTAGATTACTTTGACACAGGAATAGTACACATCCATAATATTAACAAATAGGCAAAATATTAAATGTAGATGTGAATGAAAATAAAGTAAAAGTGAGTTATCAGTGAATCATGTCTTTCTGAAAATTGAACACTGAGAATGTTTTGCAATTTAAAGATTGTTTTCCTTCTCTAAGTGGAGAGAATCTGCCTCATAAACTGGGTTTTATCGTCTGTAAATGATGTCATCATCAAATTCTCACTACAGATTTTTGAGGCTCCAATGTATTTCCTATAAGTTCTAAAACACTGTTTCACCTCTGTAGTAAAGGAGTTAAAATATTTTCAATAAGAATACCGCGCTGCTTGCTAAGCAAATTGGAAACTGAAGTGCAGCAACTCGAATCCACTTTTGTTCTCTCGCACAGAAGATTTTTGCTGGTGGCTGGGACAACATCCGCTCCCTCAACTGTTCTCTTCGGTAACTTCATAGGAAAAGTCTCTCTTTCCTGCTCTCTGCTTATGATTTGAGACAATTTTAAGTCAACTAGTTTGTTAGGTACCTTCACAGCATCAGTCCCATGATTTGGCCATGTCCTTTGACTGGAACACTTTCCACCTCCTTATTTTGGTCTGTAAAGGAACAGAAATAAGTCACAAAATATGATGAAAATGCCACTGTTTATTCTATATACACTTATACAAAATGTGACAGCTCTGTAGACTGATACAGGTGCTATAAGTGACTCAAATACTATAAGCAGCATTGGTATTGGGAATTACAATTTCCAAGATGGTAAACCATTCTTGATAAAATGTTGATCCTCCTTTTAATTTAAAGGAAATTCATTTGCATGGAAAATTCTGTATATATCAACACTTCAAAACACAACTTTGTGTTGAACTGTTTTAAACAGGTTCTAAGTCTGATAATTACAAGCAGGCATTTCACGTACTTAACTGTCCAGTGATCATTGTAAATGTGAGTAGAATGTGTGACAGGACTGTCCTTGCAGTCTTCTAGTCTTACCCACTGCACAATAAAGGAGAGTGATGCTCCCAAATAGTTGTGACGACTGGAAACAAGTCTACACGTGAGCAAGCTCTTCCCTACCAGTGTCGCTCCATCTACTGAACAGCTGCCCATGAGCCGTGCAACGTCCACACTCCCATTCGCTGGTGTGAGCAGTGTAATGGGAATCAAGGGAACTGGGCTGTGGTCCTAGACGTTTTAATGGTAATAACCACCTCAGTTCATCTCTCACCTAAAAGATGGTTCTTACTGTCAAAAATATGACATTTGATAATACCCAAATAATGAAAATCAGAGTAGCAAGAAATTTTATGAAGCTTAATTTGTAGTTCATCCTAGTTACTCTCAAATTTATCATACTTAAATTTTATTTAAGAATATCATCCAACAAAACTTAGTTTCGCTAGCTGTGTGTTGCTTTTATTAGAGGCAGCTATGATGTGCAGTGGTGATTGTATCTCTACAATTTGTTGAGGTTATATTCCATAAACCACTTAGAGCTAAAAAAGACATAGGTATTGATTTCTGTTAAGTAAATTAGGTTTTGGGTGTAAAGTGTTTGTCCATGTGTTTGCTCACCCATTTAACAAATGACATCTTGCAGGATACTAATTGCTACCTTGGTTAATTAATCTCCTGTAGATCTATTGTTACCAACATAAAGAAAACAAGAGAAGTTCAAGACATAATTACATCTTAAACATATAAGTATAACCTTCTGTATCATTCAAAGCTTCTTTTACAATTATAAAATAAAACATGCAAGTTTCAATAGCTTTTTTAAAGCAATGGTGCTTTCCAAGTAGGCAGTTACATGTTAGTAATATTTTAAATGCTTTACACAAATTAAAAAGTAAAACAGGCTATTTTCTTCATTGATGTGTAAGTATTTCACAAACATAAAGACTGTTTAAACTGTGCACTCTAATTATTTTTTCGGATCCATTTGATAAACACAGACAAATACTTACGCCACATAGACTCAGATCTTAAATGTCCTTTCACAATTATGCTTTATTGATCAGTGGATACTTCCAGATGGATCTCAAGTACCATGTGTTTTATAAAGATCTCATGACATTATAGCTGGTACAGATTCATAAACAGATAATTTGAATACCAGTGTGAAATGTTCATAGGGCATTATGGAGTCATAAATTAACAGACTTGATATGTTAATGTAAAACAAGTGGCTATAAAGGTAAATGCTAGAAAACCCATGTGGTCATATAATAAAAGCTTGTTTTTCACTCACATAAAGTCCTGAAATGGTACTCCTGGTCTGCCCCAGGAAAGTCAGAGGCAAAGCAGCGATCTTCTCCCCTGCGTCACTCAAGAAGCACAGTCTTCTCCTCTGTTCCTGGGGTCATCCTGGTGATGACTTCAAGCTAGCAGAAATGAGAGGGGTGAAAATGGTACACCTGTTTCTCTAACAAGCTTGTTTTAGTTTACATTTCATGATTAAAACCCAGGCTACCCCTGACTGCTAGAGAGACTGGGAAATGTAGTCTATCTGAACTGACAGATATAGATAGATAGATAGGTAGATAGATAGATAGATAGATAGATAGATAGATAGATAGATGATAGATAGATAGATGGATAGATAGATAGATAGATAGATAGATGATAGATAGATAGATGATAGATAGATGATTAGATGATAGATAGATAGATAGATAGATAGATAGATAGATAGATAGATAGATAGATATAGATAGATAGATAGATAGATAGATAGATAGATAGATAGATAGATAGATAGATAGAGGAGAGAGGGAAGGAAGAGAGACAAAAGGGAAGAAGGATGGAAGGAAGGAAAAAGTCAGTTTTAGAGATTAGCACTCTTTGCCACTCTTCAGTGTTAAAAAAGAAGTTTAAAAATCACCGCTATAATAGAACATTTTAAGGAATTTTAACCAAAGAAGTAACATGATCAGTTACACATTTTAGATAGATCACTCTGGCACCTGTGTGTGGGAAGAAATTCAAGGGTGGTGCATTTCTGAAAAATTACATTTTCAGTCACTAATTAACACCACACCGAGCAAAGAGATATCAAACATTGTACAAATTTGGTCATCTCAATATTTGTCAACTGAAGAAGTTGGGTGCATAATATAAAAAAAAAATTTAATGGTGATTAGATATTTCTCCCAAACTGTGCCACTGAAATGTTGTCAAGTAACAACTACGAGCCTTCAATAAGAGAGAAAATTTTGACCAAGTAAGGCATCAGATCCCTTGCAGTCCTATATTCTGGTGAAGCTTGAGAAATGTTATACAGGATGAGTTAGGGCAGCTTTAACACTGACCACGGGACTTTTTTGAAAACATGCAAGCCAGTCAGAGTAAAACATTTCTCATTCCAACTAATTCCAATGGTGAGGGCAATTTTCCCACCAATAGGCAATTCTCCAGATGCCAGCTGGGTGTCTTACAAGTCAACTCAACTCTGACACTATTTACCCAGATAGCATCAGATTCCACAGATCAAGGGTTCAACACTAAGACAACCCCTTCCCCACAGTACACTCTGATCAAGTTGTTACTTGGGCTTCTAATCAAATGACATAAATTCAGAGGTTCCTGTGACTTCCCTCTTAGGTTCAAATTAGCTTGCTACAGTGACTTACTGAACTCAGAGAAGCATTTTACATGCAAAACCACCAGTTTGTTATAAAAGGACATAAACTCAGGAACAGTCAGATGAAAGAGACATACGGGAAAGGTGTGGCAAAAGGACTCGGAGCTTCTGTGCCTCCTCCAAGTGCACCACTGTTCCAAAATCTTCACATTTACACCAGCCTAGAAGCTCTCCCAATCTGCCCTCTGGGGATTTTATGGAGGCTTCATTACAAAGGCATGACTGATGAAGTCATTAGCCATTGGTGATTGATTGAACTTCCAGGCTTTCTCCCCTCCTTGGAGTCTGGAGTAAAGTGAAAGTTCCAGCTCTGTAATCACATGACTGGGCCTCTTTGCAATCAGCCTTCTTCATTCCTAGGAGGGTTCTGAAGTCACCTCATTAACATAAACCCGTTTGTGGTGGGAAGAGACTTGTTATGAATAACAAAATACCCATTTTCCTTTTATGTCTTTGAAGCAATGTCACCAACTGAAGACGCAGGACTACATAATATGACAAAAGATGGTCGTATTCAGGAAACCCCTAGGGTTTGGGAATTTGTAAGCCAGGAAATGTGGAAGAAGACCAAATATATATGAGAAATATATTTTGGTCATCTAAATGACCGATATGAGTATTTCTTGTAAATTACAATATTGCTCAGAGTAACGCCAAATGAATGGCCACAAAATTTATGGTCAACACCACAATTTGAAGTAGAGGATTTGAGAAATAAATATTTAACCTTATTATAAAATATATCAAACCTGGCTGGTGTAGCTCAGTGAATTGACCGTGGGCTGCGAACCAAAGCATCACAGGTTCGATTCCCAGTCAGGGCACATGCCTGGGTTGCAGGCCACGGCCCCCAGCAACCGCACACTGATGTTTCTCTCTCTCTCTCTTTCTCCCTCCCTTCCCTCTCTAAAAATAAATAAATAAAATCTTTAAAAAAAGCAGAATCACTGAGATTCATGCAACTACTGTACCATAGCTAGACTTAGCTTGTGAAAGAAACTTTAATTTTGCTTAAATCATTATTATTTAAAGATTCTGTACAAGTCAAAGCAAAATCAAATTCATGCTGATACAATAAAATTAAAAGTAATAACTAAAGTTGGGCATGGTTCTTACTCTCATAGAATGGTTCTCATTTATAACATACAATAAATAGTAATATTTTTAACCCTGAAGAACATTTTTATTGATTATTTGATGTTGATAATTATTTAAACAGAAGTTTATGTTCATATCAAAGACATCCAAAATATACTGAATACTGAATCCTGAATTATCAGAATATAGTATGACTTACTGGTAAATATGCTATGAAATATTCTATGATTGTATAGTTAAAGTATAGACATGTCCTACAAACTAATCAAACATATATCCCAATTTTTAAAGCTGCTGAATATATAAAATATGCCTCTGTAGATTGTATCTATAAACTAAGCATGAAATCAATTGTATGCCAATAAATTACCATTTTAGCAAGGCATACAATGCATATAACCATATTATTGTCCCATTCTTGAAATATGCTTTCCTTCAAATTGAGATAATGAAGACTGTTAAAGAGAAATGCTAGAAAAAAAATAATGTGGTATGTATTCAATGAAATGTACTTCACAGCTGGCTGGCTGGGAAATGAGCAGATCCTATCTTCTATGTGATGGATTCTACCATTTGAAGAAAGCCAGTGCAGATGATTGCCACTTCATTGCTGCTTACCACAATACAGTGAAGATTTAATCTTAATGGTGAGCAACTCGGTCTTTGCACCACTGCCATTGTGATATTTTAATGTGGAATGCTATTATTTCTTTTGTAATGGGGATCATGCACTTCATAGTTTGGTACCATGAGGTTACTGGTATTTTGGATAATGTTGCAACTTTAAATAATTGCAGTGGTGCTTGTATGTGAGGTATATACAAGGTGTTTAAATAGAAAAAGGGAAATATGATTGTTAAACTATCATAACCTCTCCAGTAAACATCTGTAAAACCATTTAAAAGGCAAATATGTTTGTGACAAGACAAGCAAAGTATTTCATGAATGCCACTGATGGGGCTCCATGATGAATCAGTGCTCCCAATGTTTTCCTATGTCTGACCCAGAGTTTTCATGTCCAGTTGTTCATGATCTGATTAGTTCCCAATATTTAAGTGCACATCACTCTTTCAAACACATGAATTATTCAAGCTATTTTTAATTAATGATTTATGGTTTATAAATAAAAAGTTTTCTAGTTGGAAAGTCCACAGGGTATGGGTGAGGAATGGAGTCGATATTATAGCAGCACGGACCACAGCAAATATTTTTATACAATGTATTTTGTTAAAAAGTGGAAGATGATGTTTGTCTTGTTAAAGTATATCTATATGAGCTTTTTGACACTATGTAATATGAAAACATTTTACCTCATCTCGATATAGATCATAGGTCAAGTCCTTAAGCTGTTTGTTTGGATACTGAGCACTGCAACATCTAAAATGGAATTTTGCATTTGTATTTCTTCTAGAGATTTCTTTTTATCTCTATCTCCTTCTTTCCCAGTCCCCTTCTCTAACTGTAAGCTTTCCAGGTAGTCACATAGTCACTGAAGGTTTTTTTTTTAATGTAACATACTTCAGTAAGTTTTCCCAAATGATATTATTCATGTTGCTTTCTCTACAAAGGTCAATTTGTTATTCACTCGTTACCATCTGCTTTGTGGATGTTTCTCAGGACATCTGCTGCCTATCAGAGTCATTGTTTGTGAGATTTTTTTCTTTCATTGTGTAAGGAATTATTGAAATCTATTTTATAACTCCACTAAATATACAGATTCCAAGTGTTCCATTTTCTGGGCCAGAAGACATCCTTCATCTATTTCCCTGTCTTTGCACCACAGATGTTGGACCAGTTGGGCACAGTATTGTCTCTTCCTCAAGTGACTTAATCAACTGAGGCTCTTTGATTGGCAGAGTCTTGCTCTAGTTTTATTCTTAGCACCCACTGAGTATGTAAATCTCCCTTTTCTTTGTTCCGTACCTAGTATGACCATACAAAATGGTTTGCCTGGGGCATGCTTCATTTGTTCTGTCTTCACAGTATCTTTTCCAATGTAGTTTTTGAGTGAGATCTTTATTTTGATGAACAATCTTACTAGTACAATAGGTCCTTTGTACCATAGGTACTGTATTTGTGACTCAACCAATGGTTAATAAAAATATTTTTTGTTAATTCAGGAATTTTTTATCGAATTCACAATTTAAAAAATTCACTGTGTACCTATGAAGGTGCCCAAGAGAACTATTCAGCCTAGAGTTTGTCTGTCTGTCTGTCTGTCTGTTTGTTTGTTTGTTTGTTTTTGGTCTCCTTGCAATATTTTATTTACTTATTTTTCACATGAGGAAGGAATGATTTATTTGTTTGTTGATGTATTTATTTATATTGTTATTCAAGTACAGTTTTTTGCCTTTCCCCCCTACCCCTCCCCACCATATGGTCTCATCTTTAACAAGACCCTAATCAACAAAACGAGTAAGCAAGCAAAGTACAGCCAAAGTCATTGAAATTGAGAACAGGCTGACAGTGATCAGAGGGGAGAGGGGAGGAGTAATGGGGGGAAAGGGTGAAGGATTTACAGGAACTATTATAAAGGAGACATGGACAATAATGGTGGAGGGTGGAAATGGGGTAGGGGGGTAGGGAGGTTTGGGGTAGTGTGGAGGGGTGGGGGGAAAAGGCAGAACAAAAATAGTTAAAAAAACATGTTACATTGTTGCTAACATGTACTATGTAGTTAGCCTGAGGCCGTTGCTTCTGTACAGAATATATGCAGACATTTTCTTCTTGTCATTATTCCCTAAACAATATGCTATAACAAATATTTCCATATCATTTATGGTGTATTATGTATTACAAAGTAATCTAGAGATGATTCAAAGTATATAAGAGAACTTGCACACATTAAAGGCAATGTATAAACCACTTTATATAATGAAATTGAGCATCTGGAGGATGTGTTATCCAGGGGAGATTCTGCAACCAGTTCTCTGTGGATACCGAGGGATAACTCTCATTGAGTTAAGTTAGGGCAAGGTGGGTTTAGTTCTCCATGTTTGTTCATACAGATCCTGCTGTGACCTCATGTATTACTTACTGAGATACATGTGCACTAAAAGCATTCTCAACTGAACCTATAAAAGGTGTGCAGTGAACCATCTCTCTTTTCTTAAAACTTGCATTGTAATCACCTTTTAGCAAGCATACCACACAGTGTGCTCACTGATGAAAATAAATAACTAAATTTTAAAGAACAGCTCTGAGTCACAAGTAGCAAAGGCAAGGGCCTCCAATCTTCTGGAGGTGGAGGGAGAGTTAGGCCACACAACTATCCTTGCTAGTCACTTGTCCGAGACAACATGCCACAGTTGGTTTAGTGCTCTGCACATCTTAAGTTGGCAGTTAACAAAAGCCAGTGAAAAGTGGAAAGTCATTGATTAGATAAACATAAAATGTGTACAGAAAATAATGGATAAGTTGTGTTCCTGTGGAATATGAAGACAGTAGTCTAAACACTCTTTCTACATTGCTTTGTCAATTACTGTATATTCTAAATCTTCATTATTTTATTGTTAGGAATGAATTTTAAATTTTGTTTTAAAAATCCTCAAGCAGCAATTAATCCATCAAAATTAAAGTACATGTCAAATGGAAAATGAAATACTAAATTTGTTTCCAGAGAAAGTTGATGTTGAATATTTTATCTGCATATTTTTTATTGATATTGATCATCCACCTTGGGATACCTTAGAAACAGGATGTATCATCCACCTTGGGATATCTGACATAGAAATAGGATGTAACAGTTTATACTTTAAAAGTTAGTATTTTAAGAAGTTTACTCTTAATAGGAACAACTTTAAAATTCTGATGTTTGCATATCATCAAAATTGTTAAGCAAGAATTTGCATTCAGATCAAATAATTGATTTCTTTTTTTAAATATATTTTATTGATTATGCTATTACAGTTGTCTGATTCCACTCTTCACTCCCCTCCACCCTGCACACCCTCTCCTACCCACATCCCCCCCTTTAGTTCATGTCCATGTGTCATAAGTTCTTTAGCTTTTACATTTCTCATACTTTTCTTGCCCTCCCCCTGTCTATTTTCTACCTACCATCTATGCTACTTATTCTCTGTATCTTTTCCCCCTCTCTCCTCCTCCCACTCCCCTGTTGCTAACCCTCCATGTGATCTCCATTTCTGTGGTTCTGTTCTTGTTCTAGTTGTTTGCTTAGTTTCTTTTGGTTTTGTTTTAGGTGTGGTTGTTAATATTGTGAGTTTGCTGTCATTTTACTATACATGTTTTTTTATCTTCTTTTTCTTAGATAAGTCCATTTAATATTTCATAAAATAAGGGCTTGATGATGATGAACTCCTTTAACTTGACCTTATCTGAGAAGCACTTTATCTGCCCTTCCATTCTAAATGAAAACTTTGCTGGATAGAGCAATCTTGGATGTAGGTCCTTGCCTTTCATGACTTGGAATACTTCTTTCCAGCCCCTTCTTGCCTGCAAGATTTCTTTGGAGAAATCAGCTGACATTCTGATGGGAACTCCTTTGTAGGTGACTGTACCCTTATCTCTTGCTGCTTCTAGGATTCTCTCCTTCATTTTTACCATGGCTAATGTAATTAGGATGTGCCTTAGTGTGTTCCTCCTTGGGTCCATCTTCTTTGGAACTTCCTGGACTTCCTGGAGTGTATTTCCTGTGCCAGAATGGGGAAGTTCTCCTTTATTATTTGTTCAAATAACTTTTCCACTTGTTGCTTTTCCTCTTCTCCTTCTGGTGCCCCTATAATTCAGATGTTGGAACGTTTAAAGATGTCCTGGAGGTTCCTAAGCATCTCCTCATTTTTTTGAATTCTTATTTGTTCATTCTTTTCTGATTGGATGTTTCTTTCTTCCTTCTGTCCACTCCACTGATGTGAGACCCAGCTTTCTTTTCATCACTATTGGTTCCCTGTGTATTTTTCTTCATTTCACTTATTGTAGCCTGCATATGTTCATCTAAATTGTGACCAAAATCAACCAATTCTGTGAGCTTCCTGATCACCAGTGTTTTGAACTGTGCATCTAATAGGTTGGCTATCTCTCAGTCACTTAAAAAGATGGGTTCTGGGCTTTTATTTGTTCTTCTGTTTGAGCCATTTCTCTCTCTCTCTCTCTCTTTTTCTTTTGGTCTGGTTGCACCTGTTACAGTAGGGGGCGGAGCCTTAGGTGTTCACCAGGGCAGGGCACCCCAGTTGCTGGGTTGTGATGTTGTATGTGGGGGCGTGGTCCAGAGGGAACAATGGTGCTTGCTCTGTTCTTCATGGGACCTCAGTCCCTTCTGCTGCTTTCCCGGAGCAAACTGGTCCCCTCTGGTGCCAGTTCCCATGTGGGTGGGCTTGTGCACGCCATGGGACCCTCCAAGGACCTCTCCTGTGAGGCTGGGTGCCTCTCCGTGCGCCTCAACTCCCACAGGTGTTCTCAGTCAGTGTCCCGAGGCTCTATTTCCCAGCACTGAGATGCTGGGTTGCGAACAGTGCCTTGATTCACAATCGCCATCTCGCTGGGTCTGCCAGTTGCCACCCCTCAGCTGGAGTCTGCCAGCTGCTAGTGGCACACTCAGGGTCCGCCTGCTGTGGTCTTGCATGCCTTGGATGCCTTACACACAAGTCCCAATGCTCTCTGCACTACAACTTGTGCCCAGCTGTCCGACTCTGCCCCTCCTACCAGTCTGGATGAACGGGTCAATTTCAACTTCTTGGTTGTCCGACTTCCATTCAGATAATTTTCTGTCAGTTTTGTTTGCTATTCTATTTCTAAATTGTTGTGGTCCCTATCTTGGTTGTGCAAGGAGGCAAAGTGCATCCACCTATGCCTTCATCTTGGGCGGAAGTCAAATAATTGATTTCTTAAGTAAAGGATTTTCCCTTTTTAAAAATCTAATACTTTGTTTCATATAAAACGTGAAGTGATACTTATTCAAATGCAAGTGTTTTAGCAGAAAGACTTCATGGTCATATAATGCGCTTATCGTCACCTGGTATTTCTAATTAAAATTTAATCACGTAAAGTCCAATAATGTAATGATCTTTTTTATTCAATTCAGTGAATTAAAGTAAAATTTTAGAATTTATTTTGTCAGGATGAGCTATCTGACAATATACTGAATGCTATTGTTAATTCTAAACAATGTTAACATTTCAGAATTAAAGTTAAAATGCTTTATCCCTTCTTTAATAATGGAGTTACTTGATTAAGAAATGTACTCAGAAGAAATGTACTTTGAATTGATTGTGATAGGGTCAACATTTATATTTTGTCCAAACAAACATTAAAATTTACCAATCAAAATAAAAGTTATAGTTGTCAAAAATGTGTATTTTTTTAAATTATAGAGTATTCAGCTACAAAATTTTTGTGATTAACTAATGTTGAATGTAAAAAAAGACTTTAGAATTACAAACAATTTTTACTGTTCATTAAGAAGCAAATTTTAGAAAATCTTTGAAGTATTACTTTATAAATCAACCTACATGTTCTATTAATAATTTTGAATGTTTTCAAAACAAGTCTTCAAACTTGTTTTATTTTACTTTTCTAAATTAGTTGTAAACCTTTAATCAATGTATTCAATAAGTACAACCCCTCTAAATTTCCATTTTAAGGACTGTTAGAAACAATTCCTGAAAATGATTACAAGCAAGAAAATTCAAACTTACATCTATAAAAACAAACAAAAGGCGAATACCTTGACCTGTGAAAATCATTATCTAGAGCTCTTATTTTTATCTAGATTAATTTACATCCTCTTTTGGAATGAAATAAAATCAATAACTTCTTTTAGTATCTTTATTTAGCAACACATTTAAATAGTAGACACAACATAATGGAAACATTTTGTCTTGAAAATGGGTACCATGAATAAAGGCACAAAGACCTGCTTGATTATGACTAAACTTGATTATATTGGTGAAGACCCTATTTCTGTATTAGGCCACATTCCTAGGTACCTGGGCTTAGAAGATAAATATATCTTTTTTAGTGGAAACAAAATCCAAACCCACAAAACAGGTAGGACAGACAGGATGAGTGAACTAAAGGGAAATACCAAAATGTGCATTGTGGGAATGGATGGGAGCACACAGACAGGAGAAAAGAGTAGGAAGCAGAAAAGACATGATTATACCCAGAGAAAAATGAAAGAAAAATAAAAGTGGAAGTAAAAGAGGTTAGAATCATAAGATTCATGTGTTTCATATACTTGAAGACAAATATCAGCAAAATTATAGAAACATTTAAATTCCATCTCTATTTACACCCAACAGCTGAAAAAGGTAAGCCATTTTGAAGGCACCTCCACCGATACTCATATTCTCATTACAATGAACTGGAATCCTGGGAACACAAATCTTCTCATTAAAACCAAAGACAAGGGGCTTTTGCTTCTTAAAATGAAAATCAACCCAAAAAACTGAGGGGGGGGTGTTTTCTTATAAATCTAATAGTGCATGTTCAATTTGAAAATGTGTAAGAGGCCATGTGTGTATCATGGTCCATAATTATGTCCATCTAACTCTGTGATTCAGTTTAGAAAAGTTTGCCTAGCACAAAGTTAACTAATAAAAAGTCAGTGATGCTTGCATATGAGTCTTTCATGCAGTTTTTTTTCTGTGTGTGTGAAAAAAAAATGTAGGTTATCAATAACAGAGAATTAAAAGAACACCCAGATACAAGTTCAAATTTAAACCAGAACAGGTAGTGTAGGAGCTTGCTGAAATTCCAGGTAACATCTTTAAGCAATTTTTTTTCATAAAAGTCTTCAATTTTGCTATCAATGTGACATGAAAATTATGTTCTATTTCTTTAATATACCAATTTATATATAGTTATAGATGCACAGAACTCAGTGAAATGCGCTTTTAAAAGTTATTTTGGGTTACAGGAAGGTGAGAAAACACAATGCCGTTATTCAAAATTACTTTAAAATTTTTGAAGACAAATATGTGATGTCTTTCCAGAAAGTATCCAGCCACGCAATATGAAAAATAGACATTTGTTGAAGAAGATACAAGATATAAGAAACACTGTACATAAGATAATAATACCTCAGTCTCCTTCAAAGTAGTCACCTTGGGACCTCACACAGTTCTTCCAATCATGAGCTGTCTGGTTTTATTTTTCTGAATCTCATCTATGGCCTGAAGTTTCATTGCTTTTAAAGGTGACTTTAGTTTTTGGAAAAATCAGAAGTCACAGGGCACCAAAGCTGGGCTGAGGTGTGGGATGAGTAACCTGGGTGATTTCATGTTTCACAAAAAATCTCTGTATCATCCCTTGCTGCTGTGGCTCAGTGGACTGAGTGCCAGCCTGAGAAGCAAAGGGTTGCTGGTTCAACTCCCAGTCAGGGCACATGCCTGGTTGCAGGCCAGGTCCCCAGTAGGGGACATGTGAGAGACAACCATACATGGATATTTCTCTCCCTCTTTCTCCCTCCCTTCCCCTCTCTCTAACAATAAATGAAGAAAATCCTAAAAAAAAAATAACTGCACCAGAAATGATGCCTGAGGGTGTACATTTTCATGATGAAGTTGCCAGTCATCAGTTGCCTATAGCTGCAGTCTTCTGAATCATCTGAACAGTTTCTATAGAGGAATACTTGTTATAAATACAAAATTTGATGCAGATTTGTTGTTCTACTCACTCAGTCATTTGAATGTGACAGCAACACAGTACACATGCTCACTCAACAGCATCTACTGTCCCCACTGTCTGGTACAGTGAAGTTGTCATTGTTCACACATGCACATCCACTCTCCTTGGCTGCCAGGTTACATCAATGTTATGCAAACTGTTCTTGCTATATTAACAATGTACCATGTAGAAACATCCATAGTGACACTTAAGCATATTTTATATAGAGCCATATTCCCATGTATGCCACATATATTTGTGTATGTATATGTATGTATGTGTGCATATGAGGGCATATTTTAATAAGTATTGAAGTTCTGGTTTGCTTTTCTTGAAGAATCTGACTTGTCTATAGAGCAGGGATGTTTTGCTTTGCTGTCCTCTTGTGCAATAGGGCACCTGCTTGAGGGAAGGTGAGGAAGCCTGTTTTTGTCCACGTGGACCTACGACCAGACATGCGGGTGAGCCAAGCTAAGTTGGGGAGGGCATTTTAGAAGATTCACTTGGAACCATGTTTAACTTTCCATTTTAATTAGTAATAAAAAAGACATTTTGATCTCCATCTTTCTGGTTCCATCATCTCAATAGTTTCTTAATGTGTGCAGTGAAACATGGCATGATTTACGGCCCTGTAGGATTACAAAAATATATACATGTATGTAACACAAATCCAGACATACAGATTTATCTATATCAAAAATCTGAGAGTTATCCTAAAATTCTTTCTTTATCTTCAAATTGATGAAACTTATTCATTATTCAGTCACAAAATTGTATTGAGTTGACTTCCAATATATATATTTTCCCCAATTTCATCACATTTGCTCCCTCCCTACCACCCTTGTCTTAACTTAGTTTTCATCTTCTATTATCAAACTATTGAAATTGTTTTCCTGCTTGCAGTCTTGCTCTTAACCACCCAGCTTAAAAATATTAATAAAACCTTAATAAAATTGTGACACTTTTCTATTTCAAATCTTTTTCTCACCCTCATCCTTAGAGAATAAAGTCCAAACCTACTTGAGGGGCCTTTGAGGACCTCAGGTGGTCTTCCACATTCATCTTTTATCACCCTTCATATCACCCTTTGTAGACACACAACATAGAATTTTTTTAAGAGGTTATTCCCAAAATCACCTTCCTGCTTTCATTCACCTAATGCATACTTATTCTCAAAAATCAAGTAAAGATATACAGATACAGTTAGCCCTTCTCCAGTTTTCTCTCTAGACAGAAATATGTTCAGCCTCCCAATTCCTATACACTCTACCTATGACTGGAGTGTAGCACCTGCTATAATCTGATTATCAACTCACATGCCATTCTCTCCCATGAGACTGGTAAATAGTTGCAACAAAGAACTATGCCTTATTTTCTATGCAAGATTGTACTTGGTTCAAAGTAAGTTTAGTGTTAGATGCTTTATATTATAAACATCTTCCACCTGAAAAAATGAGACCAAATTTTTACTCCAAATTTGAGATTCAAATCTAAGGGTATTCATGATTTTCAACCCAGAGAAAGTACTTAATAACCCTTTATTTTTGGAAAAGTTAAAAAAAGCCATAGAAATTATGAAAATTTAAGAAAAGGTGAAGTAGAGAAGGTTACATCTCCAGAATTCCACTGACTCCTTCACATGGAACTTTTAACAGTGCTGCATGAGAACTGCGATGGTCTAGTGGAACAGAGAAAGCCAGAGATAAGAGAAGGTCCACACTTATCTATTGAGCATAAGGGTCACAAACTCTTTTTGGTAATGTGTGCATGTCTCTGACTCAACAGAATCACTTGGGGGCAGGTAGGAAGGCTCACTCTATGTTTCAGACATATCTATGTGTATACATATATTATATATAATCATATATAATTTATTACTGCATATCATTATAATATATATAACAATGTAATATAACACCATGGTATATATTATATAATGTACATTATTCCATATAATCATACATAACATAGAGATTACATTTTATATAGGTATGTAACATATAATGTGTGTTATATAATATATTATACATTATACACTCATACAATATAATATATTATATGTTATATAATATGTGTTATCTGATATCTGATATAATATATAATGTATGTCATGTAGGGATTATATTTTATATATATATATATATATATAGAGAGAGAGAGAGAGAGAGAGAGAGAGAGAGGGAGAGAGAGAGAGGGAGACAGAGAGAGAGAGGCGGGGGGAAGGAGAGAGAAACAAACAGGAGCTCTTAAGTAGGTTGGGCAATAATAGTCCAATGAGAATGTTTAAACAAAATTTATATAATCCCTTTAAATACATTAACATATTTACAACTATTATAAAGTCATTTTTGCTTGAGCAAATTCTATAAGAATTATACTTACTTAAAATGGAAAATACATTTAAATTTCTGACATTTACCACTCTATAATACTATTTTTCTGCCAAGTGTTCAGTAGATGGCAGGTTCTAGTGTGACGCACATTACAGTAAATCACAGGGTTTTGTTAAACTTCTCCAACTCCCACGCACAGAGGCACATCAACACACATAATATGCACATGTACAAAATCTCAATTTATCATCTCTTGAGTGAACATGCACTATTTTAACTTCTCTCACAGTTCTTTCCTTTGTCCTCTGGGACACCAAAACCACTTAGAATGTTTTCAGAGCAGAATATCGTTTGAAGCATATACCAAAGGTTAACTGGTGCCTTTTTAAGAACTACAAGCATTGTGTTCTCATTAGAAGACAGTTTCAGCTTTCCCAAGAGCATAGTAATCTCAAGGAGGTCTCTCACTTTGTCCTCTGGCATGAAAAAAAAAATTATCTTAATGATACCAATTAAGAGGTGTGAATGTCATTTCTGCATCTTTGTTCTGTTTCAGGTCAGCAAGTCCAGGGCTCAAAACAAAGTCATAATAACCTTCTTCAAACTTAAAGACTTTCATAACATTTGATCAGGAACTCAGGTGTTTCAAAATAACTGGAAACGTCTTCTGGTATTCTCAATAACAGCTTACATTATTTATGCTCTATTTTTATTTATCTTTACTTTCTATAAAACAAAAGAAGAAAAATGCCTGAAAGGTGTCCCTCTAATTTTATCTGACATACTCATATCCAGTTACCGTTATTTGTGAGTTTAACTATAAGGTATTAACTTTTCTTTGATCCTCTCAAATAAGAAATTCAATTTTTATATAACATTATTTTGATTACTCTTTTCGAGAATGACAAGGACGGCCATTCTAGCTTACATTTTTCTGACCTCCCTTTCAAAAATGTTGATTATCTCTCTTGAATGTTTCCATGGGCCCATTCAGCAACAATCTGTCACCTTTATCTGGATCAGCTGGTGTCCAAGTGCCATTCAAAACCAGTTCTGCTGAAAGATGCAGTGGAGATCTAGGGCTTTAAAAGTAAGCTAGCTGAGGACTTCAAAGTCAAAGACAAAGCAAAGAGGTTAGGGTCGTTTCATAGGAGGCACTTTAAGGATGCAGAAGCTGAAAGGAATGTGTCCTCTGCAATAAAATCCATGGTGAGCATAAAATTGATGTTTTCTCCTGGAAATGGGACAAAACTATTGATAGCAGAAGTTTTTACTATTAGCTTGATTCATTCTATTTAGTTTACATAAATTAATTTTATAGTATGTAATTTGGTCTAGTTATAAAAAATAGTACAGCTTTGCAGAATATTTAGATAGTTTGAAAGGTTTATTTTTTATCTTTAAGGATACACAAAAGCTAAAACAAAAACACATTTCAAATAATGTTTACCCTATCATTACCCTAATGTTGATACCCCCAGTATCAACTGTCTCAAGCATAATAGCTCAAAAAACTCTAAGAAAGTTTCATATATAAATTATATCCATTTACTTTTTCAGACCACTTGAAATGTGTAGTCAGTTTTCTAATGCAGTTTTATTTTTAAAGATTTTATTTATTTATTTTTAGACAGAGGGAAAGGGAGGGAGAAGGAGAGGGTGAGAAATATCAATGTATGGTTGCCTTTTGCATGCCCTGTACCAGGAAACCTGGCCCCCTTTACCAGGCACGTGCCTTGACTGGGAATTGAACAAGTGACCCCTTGGTTCATAGGCCCATGCTCAATCGACTAAGCCACACAAACCAGGGCTAAAGCAGTTTTAAAATTCAATACTTTTACAATCAATCTTCAATAGTTTGAACCCTTAAAAGTTACGTGATTTTCCCATAATCACTAAAAAGTAAGTAAACAATTTTGGAGCTCAATAAACTATTAGAAGATTAATTATAATCAGAGTCTTGTATATTGTTTGCCTAAAAGTAAAATAAAATCCCCTCTGAACATTAATTTCAGGGAATAGGTTGAATATTATCAAATTCATCAATATTGTTCAAGGAGCCTTTATAACCAGGCCAGATGAAATCAATTTTTCTATTGGGGTTATATTTAATTTCTCTTTTTAGGAGAACTACTCAGGAATATACTTGTATTTCCTAATCTCTTCAGCTTTCTTTTTCATTATTGAAATTATTTCTTTTTTAAAAGAACAAAGCATAATCAGTAAAAAATATATAGTTTAAAATAAAAAGTAATCTCTCTACAACAAAAGTAGCAGACATACTATCCCAGAAGTGAACATTTTAAAAAATACCCTTGATTATATTCTTACATGTACAGAGAAATAAACATGCATGCATAAATATACACACAAATGTAACATATACATCTATGTGTATAATGATATTTATATTTTATAATCATTTTTTTAGTTTTCTTCAGTTAATCATATACCTTGAAGATCTTTCCATATGGACACATATAATTTTCTTATTTCTTAGTAATAATATTATATTTCATAATCTTTAAAACATTGTTGTGGTAATTATTTATTCAATCATATTATGTAGATACATAAAGTATATGTAAAATATATAATATAACATTATGTAAACTATCATACTGGTAGTTTATTTTTCATTTCTTCAATAATGATCAAATTCCATAGTAATTTATGAATTCCCTGTTTACATTCTAGGCCCATATTTCTGTCATATTTTTTGATGATTTGGGGAGGTTGGATCATTGGCAACTTTTGCAATTTCTTCCCTGGTCCTTCACTTAGAAATCTCTCACTATTTTCTTGCCATGGATGCTCCTCAATAACAAAGCATCCTTCACTTCTTTGCATTTCATTCTTACCGCTCTTGCCTTAAGGCATTACCTGGTGCTCAGAGACCCAGAAGATTGTCAGTGTTTGCATCGGTCCTCCTGACCGTCAGTTAGCTGCTCCCCTACTCAGATCCCACCTATCAAATCCCTTTTGAGAAATGATTTGGGGAAGCTTCAAACTGGAATATGTGTCCCTGCTTTAGCACAGTATTTGTCATACTTTATGAAGGCTTTTTGTTCAACTATTACTTTTCACTACTAGACCCTTAAGTTTTAGGATAAAGTCAGGAGAAGTTTGTGTCTTCCCAATATCTAGCATAATGCCTGGCACATAGTAAGCATTCTATTGTTACTTATCTGAGTAAAATCTCCATTGGGTTATAGACATCCTGAAGCTTTTGTATACACGAGGAGTAATTAAAAAGGAACAGTAGTATTGACATTAAGTTACTTTATCTGTTCATCAATCATTCATACATATTCTATAAACATAATATTCTATAAACATTATCACCTACTGTAAATCTGACATTAATAACACAAGTAGCAAACAATAGCACTAAACTATTGATCAAGTGCGTTCCATGAACTAGAACATTTGCATACATATTTAATTAATTCTCACAATAATCCTGTGAGGTATGGAATATTAACTATAGAAGTTTTACGAGGAAAGTGAAATTAAGAGAGCTTAAATAATATGTCAGTATTGCATATTACTCCTATGTAACAGAATTGGGGGAATTAGATTCTAGTTTTAACTGATTTTATTGTATAAATTTTTAAGCCTATACTATTTCAATAAAAGGCATTTCTAGCTTTAAGAGCCAACGAAGACTCATTACATATAAATGGAAAAATATTTTTATGATATCCCTTTCATTTTCAATATTGTAAGTGTCCTTTTGTGTTGTTGTTTTTTTTTTTTCATTTTCTGCATTTATTGAAAAAATACTATGGTTGTTTTTTTTTTTTTTTTAATTCTGATAATGTATTTAAAGACAGTGATTGATTTTAGAATCCTGAAACTTCCTTGAATTTCTGTAATAAAAGTTCCTTGGTGATCATTTATTAAAAAGTTATATATTACTCGATTCATTTTATTAATATTTTGTTGAGGATTTCTGCATCTATACTTCTAGAATTTTTTTTTCAAATTTTTAGTTTTCTCAAAAATCTTTTTGTTATTGGGGTTACTCGGTTCTGTAAAAATGTAGTTAAAAAGTGTTTACTATTCTTCTACTTTCTGATAGAATTTGTGAAACATTCCCTCTTTAAATGTTATAAAAATATAAATGCAAATATAAAATGATGGTCCCAACAATTCATTTCTCCCTGTTTCTCTTTGCTTAGTATACCCTTCACCCCTGGAAATAATGCAATAGGTAATAAAAGAAGAATTCTAAAAAATGGAAAAAGAAAGGCAGACTGGTTAGAGATTTTAGGACTAGAGAAATAACAGCACTAGGGTGTGTTGTGAAGCCCCAGGCAACGGAGCAGGGGGACTCAAGCTTGCCCTCTCTTATCCTCCAACTTAGCAGGAAAGTGGCTAGGTATGCTGGTCACTCACCTAGATCAAATGGGAGTACCAACAATACCAGGTGAGCCTGGCAACACTGGGAAAGGGATTGATTAACACTCCATTGACAACGATTGGCCACAGGAAGTACTGCCTTTCCCCCATGACCTGAGTCTCCCCTCTCTCCACAGGAACACCAGGCAGTTGGTGTCATCGGCCAGTAAGAATTTGCCAAAACAAATACCAAGCCAGGGAAAACTCTGGTTCTTACAGAAAGGGGACCCCACCACAAAAAGGAACCTCACTCAGGAGGCCCCAAGTATCCTGTTTTTCCTTTTTGGGCCAACTCTCCCCTATCTCATCCACAGATGTCACTGGACTTTTTCAAATTGAGGCAAGTCCTGCCCCTACATGATCCTGGACTACCAGATTCTTGACTCATGCAGGAAAGAATTCAAGAGTGAGTCTGGGTGAAAGAAGAGTAGGTTTACTGAAGCTCAGGATAGTGAAGCAAAAAAAGTGTTCTTGGAAATAAGAGCAGAGAGTAAGCCCAGAATTAGCTGCCACTGCCCGTTGCCCACTGTTCTCTTGGCTGCAAGTCTCACTGGAACCATTAGAGCTTAGGACAGAGGAAGCAAAGGTACACACCTTAGAAGGGACAAGGACATGCTCAGAGAAAAGCTGCTTTGGTGTTCTTTGTCCTGAGGGTTTTCATCCAGTTTCTATAAACAAGGTCGTTAGGAGAGGTTGTCAACAGAATATTCACTAGATTTCTGAGGAAGGGGTGGAATCTCCTCAGAAGAGTTTGGTCAGTCATCAAGTGACCTTGAAAAGGTCTTCAGTTTCTGATCAAGGCAGCATGGGGATGTCACTTCGTATGATGATGTTTTAAATGAGTGTATAATGGAGTTTGGGGTCATTCTCTGATCAGGCTCACCTCCATCTTCTATTAGTCTGCTTCTAAATAGTTCTTCTAATCTACCTCCCTGACCACAGTGATTTAAACCACTTGCTCTTAGGCAAGATTGGTTAGAGAGGAAAGGGTTTTGTGATTTATTAGCTAGCTGTTTGTTGCTCAGCCATTTCGGCCATTTGTTTGACCGTTTGTTTCTGTTGCCTCATTCCACTTGCCAGGGAATTTTTTCTACTTCCTTACTTGCCTGTCTCAGAGATACACAGTGGCCCCTCCGCAACAACAAAGGGGATCTCCCCAAAACAAGCAGCTCAGGTCTAGAAGCGATTTTCATCCCCACAGACTGGAGATTCACTTCCCCTACTACCGTCCAGTCCGGTTAAATACTTCTGCCTGCTCGTGCACAACCAACTGTGATTGGTGGAAACCCCGGTGGAACCAAGTACACCAAGCAGACAAAGCTTACAATGCACAGCCTCTGAAAATCAAAAGGTCATTGGACCCACAGCCCACAGATACTGTCTAGAACCCGTGTACTAAACCTAAACAGGCTGACTGCCTGTTAACGTGAAAGATTAAAGAGGACACTGAGCCTCTAAACTTAATAAACAAAATGTCCAAGATGCAATAAAAATAACTCTTTATGCCAAGAATCAGGAACATCACAACTTGAAAAGAAAAAAACAATCAGTTGATACCAACAACAAAATGCATCTGAAGTTGGATTGTGAGCCTAGGATATTAAAGTGGCACTGGTAAAAATGCTTCAACAATCAACAACACATTTTCCTATAACAACTGAAACAAAATCAGCAAAGAAGTACAAAGTATTTTTTTAATGGAAATTATATAAATAAAAAATACAACAGAGAAAACTTCCTGGACAGATTCAATAGTGCATGAGGAGATAATAGGATATAATCATTGAATCTGAAGACAGATCGATAGAAATTACCCAATGTGAACAACAAAGTGAAAAAAAAAGATTGGGAAAAAATGAACAGAGAATCAAGGACCTCTGGGAAAATAACTCAAGATTCTGTATTATGGGAGTTCCATCAAAAAAGGTTGATATGAATGTTTGGGTACATAAGGCACATAACTAATCTTTTAAGCAAATGTTTGTCCTTTGACCCAGTCCCAAGCATGTTGTCTGGCTAGATGGAGAATTTTCCAAATCTTTCAGTGCTTATTCCTTTTTTTTTAGCAGGTTTGTCTCAACATTTTTCTTTCCTCTCACATTTCACTATAAGCAATAATTTGCATGCTGCACCTCCTACACTTTGCTAGGGAGTCTCACCTAAATGTCCAAGTTCATCCCTTTCCACTCAATAGCAGAACAAAATTTAGCCAAGTTTCCTAATAGTTTATAGTAATTATTCCTGCAATGTCCGATAACGTGTCTTTTTTTTCCCAGAAGGCAACACCAGAAGGACCTTTGACATTCATATTTCTACCAACATTCTGTTCATGATATGAGTGTTTGTATCCTTTAAGATGACAGACCTTTCTTCATAACTTAGTAAGCCTTCACCAGAATTGCCTCTAATGACTATGTTTCCGCCAACAGTTCCTTCAAGGCAATCTAGCCTTTTTCTATTAAGCACCTCGAAACTCTTACTAGTCTCTATTTGTCACCCAATTCCAAAGCCATGCCCGCATTGTTAGGTATTTGTTACATCAGCACCCAGTTCCCTGTACAAAAATCTATACTAAGTTGATAGTTTTGCGTAGGATACATAGTAAACCAAAGTAGGGAGGGAGAGAGAGAGGTGATGCAGACACCGGCCTGCAGTGTCCGCAGCGTCAAGGATGAGACATGAGACATTCACATGGACTACCGAGTCCTATGTGGAATGGCCCAGCTACCCACTCAAGGGGAGGGTGCCTCAGAGTGGCCTGGCCACTCTCTCAAAGGAGAGCACCCCAATCCTTCCCTTCACTGGGTTTTTATTGCCTTTTTATTTGCACAGGTATACAGGTAAAGTTCATTAATCATTGTCAGGCAGTAAGGATCAAACAATAGATAGTAGACAAAGAACTGTGAGGGCCTATTCTGAGTCAGGGTCTATTAACTAAAGGGCTACAAAACTTTTTTCAAAACAAATTCATTTCCTGCTAGGACCTTTATCTTTTAATTAAGAGTATTCTTAGCAAAGCAGGTATCACAGGAGTTTATGTATTCTTTCACGGGCCTGAACACCCAAGGAACCCGCCCTTTCTAGCACAGGGCTGCACTGCCCTCTGTCATTGTTTCAGGATTAAGTCAGGCAGAAGGAGCAAGACAGCCAAGAGATTAAAAGACTTCTCGCTTCTCGCAGACAGAATGAGGGCTCAGGCTTTGTCAAAGCCAAGGGGTGAGGGTCCATCACCCCCTTTCTCCATAGCCTTCCAAGTCCTTCCCTGGGGCCTCCACATGATCATGCCTGTCTTAGGTCATTCCCCCCTTGGGAAATCTTACCGGTCTTTGGCTAACTGATCAAGCACTGGGGGTCAGTTATAAAAAAAGGAGCAGAAGCGGTGCTCCTGCCAGGGAGATAAGCTTTGTCTCCTTAGTGGCTTATGGTCCGAAGGTCGCTCACTCAGCCTTAGTTATGGAGGGTTACAGCTCCCGAAACCAGGCAGGGTGGATCCAAACAGAGAGACATGTCTTGCACATTAACTCAGCAGTCCTGAGCCTGGTCTGATAAGATTGCCAGGCATTCGAAAATCACAAGAAAAATCATGATAGTGCAGGGGGAGGAGAGCCTTGAAGCACTGTGTGTATGGTTTCCACTCTCTGGGAAAGAAAGCCTTTGGACTGTGTATTAACCCCAAGGTCTGGAGAGAAAAGGAGGGCAGACCTAGAAACTGGCTACAAGCTTAAAACCTGTAAAATCCCAGTATTTGGGGCCCTCAAACTGGCTGGGTGCCCCCTAGCAGCTTCATGGTCAAGTGTATTTTATAAATAAACTTACTATCTCATTTTCACTGCATGTGTTGTCTCTCACCTGAATTCTTCTCTAGCCAACAAGGCAAAACCAAGGAGGGGGTGTCCCCCGAGGAGGGGGAATCCTCAAATTTGGGTCTCTCTGGTAGCATGAGGGCTTCCATACAAAGTACCAGAGAATAAGTGCTTTAAAACAACAGAAATTTATGTTCTGACCTCTCTGGAGGTAAGAAGTCCTAAATCGCTTTTTCAGTAGGCCCATGACCTTGCTCCTTCCTCACCTCTGGCGGTTGTTAACAATCTGTGGTGTTTCTCTGCTTGTTGGTGAGGATGCCAGTTTCTGCCTAGATGATCACACCGCATTCTCTCTCTCTGACCTTGTCTCTGCTTCTTTTTCACACGAGGGCACCAGTTTTCGGATTAGGGAGCCCTTTCACGCAGCATGACTTCATCTTGATTTAGCATTTGTTACATCAGCAGAGACCTGCTTTCCAAATAAGGTCACATTCTGTAGTTCTGCGTTTTGGGGAGATGCTACTGAACCCAGTATAGTCAAGACAGATAGAACTTAAAGGTGGTGAAGGTAGAGGAGAAAAAAGAACTAAATGGAAATAATGTGCCTACATTTTATTCCAAGTGTTAAATGTCACAAAAAAATAACTCTGAAACCCTGTGGGATTGAAGTATTTTTTGTGGGTAGCTTTTTTTAAAATTATAAATTCATTTTCTTTAATTAATTCTGTCAATATAAGACCATCCAAACACATAGAGAATTTTTATTAAAAATTATCGGACCCAAAAAGAGGCTACACTGAGAAGCACGATTTCAACAGACCGAGGTAAATGCTTCAGAGAGTAACAGTTGCAGTTTCTTTTATGCACCTGAAATTAACAAGGGAAAACAAGAAAGATTACAGGGAGGCGGAAGAAAGCAAGTCTGGAGTGGGATTACAGTGTAGTTAAAAAGATCATGGACTCTCTTGAGGTTGGTTAGGGTTTATTTCAAAAATGCCTTAACCTAGGTGTACAGAACAATGGACGGGGCTTACTTCAGGCGAAGGCAAACCTTTGCTCAAGAAGTCACGTGCCTGGGGAGTGACACCCACAACAACCGACCAGCACAGTTAGGAATTTACAGTCAGGACACCTTGTGAAGAAGGATTTTGCCCACAATTCTTTCATTGGGTCTTCAGATGCCTTATTGCTTCTTGGTTTATTTGTTTTGTTTTTCAAGGAATTTTTGCAGTTTAAGTAATCAGTATTATCATAAAGTTTTCCTTTTCCTTTCCATATGTGTATGATAAGTAATGATATCACCTTTTGTATTCTTTATGTTGGTAATTTGTGTTTCTTGGTTTTCTTTTTATTTATTTCTTGATTACCGCATTTTGCAGTGTATAATACACACTTTTTTGCCCAAATTTTTGAGGGAAAAATAAGGATGTGTATTATACACATGGAGTACTAATTCCATATCTATATAAATGTTTTAATTTATTTTAATTCTAAAAATATGCATGCTCATTATTCACTGCAAAATACAGTAATGCTATCATTGTATTAAATTTACTAAAATTTTAAAGACCCAACTTTTTCTTGTCTTTTTTTTTATTTATGCCATCTAGTTTACAGATGTCTGTTTCTTTTCTGCAGATTATTTTTTATAATCTGCATTTGGGTAGGCATTTATACAGGGGTAAGCATAAGTAGGTTTGCAGTTTCTCATATGGAAAAAGACATGCAGGTTATGCTTATTAGAATAGCTTCATTAACTCAGAAGAATGCCTCAATGGCACAGCAAATCTACTTTTGCCCACCCTTGTGTGATTATTTTGCACATTTATTCCTTTTAAAAATAGATATTGACAGTTACAATCTTGCCTATCAATCCTGCTTATTCTATGAATTACAAATTTTGATATTTTGAGTTTTCCTTATTTTTTTTGTATTCTTAATATCCCTTAGGAAATTTCCTTTGACTCATGGGTTGCTTGAAAAAGTCACATCAAATTTCCTAATATTTGGGAATTTTCTGTTTTATATTCTGTTAATTTCTAATTTAATGCAGTTTGAATCAGGTAAAATACTGTTCATAATTTGTATGTTTTAAAATGTATTGAACTATATTTTATGAGCCAGGATATTTTATGGTCTTTTCCATGTTTATTTGTAAAGCATGCTTGCGATTGCATTTGCAGTTGTGACGTGCACTTTTTTTAAAGGTCAGTTAGGTTAATTTGGTCAATATCATTGCTCTGATCTCCTATGTGCCTACTAGATTTTGTCTATTCTATGGATTACTGAGAGAGGGATGTTAAAATCTCAAATTAACTGTAAAGATTTTTGTTTTTTTTTTTTTCATTCTGTTTTCACTTCATGAATTTTAAAGTTCTATTGTTGGATGCATACATATTTAGAACGGTTATGTTTTTCTAATGAGTCATCTCTTAGTCATGAAATGTCACTCTTCATTTTTCATCCACTCTTTTTGTGAAGCCCATTTTGTCTGATAACAGTTAATGATAGGGCTCTGTTATGTTTACTCTCTGCATGCAGTGTCCTTTTAGTTTCAGCTAATTATGTCTTTAATTTCAATGTTTATCTTTTGGACATTGTTCCTACTTGGAAACAAAGTCTTTTTCATTGTCTCAGTCTTCAGACTCTGGGAATTAAGAGGCAGCTGAGGAGCTCTCTCCTCTCAGGCTGGGGCTGAATCTTGAATGTTCCTCAGCACTGTTCGACCTCTCTTACCCTGCTCCCTGGTTCTCAATTTTGTAACAACTGCTCTGTTGTAAGTTTCATGCCATCTTGCCTTGCACATGCACTGACAAGCATTCATCAAGGATTTGCAGGAAGCCCTGGCCGATTGCTATCTCTGCATCCCAACCTCTTGAAGCGACTTTCCAGCTCCCTGCCCTACACATTTCAGGTTGCTGGTCTGAACTCTCATTCTGTTCAGGAGTATCACTGTGCTCAGATGTCTTCAGCTTGCTGTGCTGGTGAAATGCTCACCAGGTCAGGAGCCAGGGTGATCTCAAGGTTCACCTCATCAGTTTCCCTTTTTCCTTCCCTGAGTAATCAACCTTTTCTTGCTTTTTCTTTCAAGATTTTATTTATTTTTAGAAAGAGGGGAAGGGAAGGAGAAAGAGAGGGAGAGAAACATCAATGTGTGGTTGCTCTGGCCAGCAACCCAGGGATGTGCCCTAACTGGGAATCGAACTGGGGACCCTTTGGTTCACAGGCCTGGGCTCAATCCACTGAGCTACACCAGCCAGGGCATCTTGCTTTTTTTTCTTTGATTGAAGACAATTGTACCACATTGAAACTGGAATGACAGCATTCGTGCTGTATTGCCTGTCACTGCCAGGATGGATAAGCAGAGACAGGAATTGAGTCTTCTTGAGTGCTTTGCTCACATGACCAGAGATCTGAGAAGATGCCCGGTTGTGTACTCTAACAGACCACCTTACATTTCATTTTAAACTGATAGTTCTTATGAGACAAAGAAAAGTGTAGGTAAGGGGTTTGGAGTTCAGACAAAAAGTTTATCAGATAAAAACTGCAGCATTCTTTTACCTGTGTCCTGGTTGGTGTTCTTAATCTTTGTCCTGGTTGGTGGTCTTCATCTGTGTCCTGGGTGGTGGACATCTCCCCCTGGAGTACAATGGCTCAGATACCATCTTGATTGTCTGCAATCCTTCTGAGCCACAAAGGCGGAGCTGTGTGTGGTCTCATGGAGTCAAGGTGGGTCATACCTTCAGGTCCTGGAACAATAGCTTTTTACATGCATTCACTACTAAGTTTATTAGCTATCACCTAAACTAAAATTTTCCAACTCTTGAGTCTCCCATCAATATGTTCTGCCATGCTTTAAAACTGTTTCTTGTTGGATAGCGTGTTCACTACCAGTTTTGTCTATCATAATAAGAAACAAAAGTCCCTGATTTTTGTTGTTGTTTCACGTTATCTTTTCAACCTGACATTAATCAGGAAAACGTGTTTTGACTCTAGTTTAATAAATTCTGTGACATCTTAATGTCCTCCAGGGGGAGCCAAAACATTAGTCTGCAGGTGTATTGTACCTGAATCTCTAAGGTTCTGCTGACCATGAGTAGATTTGATAGGAAATTCTTACTAAGAAATACCTTGAATTTTTAAATCACTAAATGTGTATGTGTGTGTGTGTGTATATATATATATGAATAAGAATACACACTACTTGCAGAAATACTTCTTTGCACAAATGGCCACCCCATCAAACTCACATCTGTGGAGATGCTCTGTAACTTCGGAGGGGATTCCAAGTCTGAGGGCTTCAAAAGGAATTTCAAATCTTTGGAGATAAATCATGGAAAATCCATAATTTAATAGGTTCTTGCAATCGAACTGTGGCAATTAATTTAATTGGTTCATCTGAATGTTTGTTGGTTGTAAACATGGTATGTTTTACTTAACACAATTTATTTATTAAACATAATTGATTGTAATTATTTTTTTTTGTTTAACTTATTTACATTGACTGAATTTCATTGTGTTCTCTTTTAGAACTCCAGGCCATTTTCCATATTTTCTTTTGATACTATCCCTCCTATTGGTTGATACATTTATGTTTTGTTTCTTTCAGTTATCTGTGTCTTCCTCTCACTGTCAAAATCTGGTTCTAAGGCCCTGTTCATTCCAGTTGAATTTGATTGTGAACAGAAATGAAGTTACAAATGCTTAAAATCTGAGAAGATAGTAATAAATTTGAGATAAAAAATGAAAGCCTAACTCCTTTGATCACTTCAGTCAATTCCTAACCAGACTCTCAATGTCCCCTCTTCATAATCCATCCCTCTATTTCTCCCATGTGTTCTTTCAAAATATAATCGCATTTAAGTCTCTCTCATGTGTCAAATCACTCAGTGCCTGACATGGACATAAAATTCAAAGTTGAAGAAAGTAGGCAAAAATTAGAAAGGGCTGATGGAGATCCTCCGTGTTCGTTAATCCATTAAACATATTTCTGACTCTCTCTTCTCTGCACACCCTACACTCCTGACATTCCATGAGGTATGTTGAATTTCTCAATGATCTCTTTTATCATTACTCCATGTTTTTATTTTTAACCCAAAACTCTATCGCCAACCACATCCATCCTTAAAGTGACTGTTATGGTCTGAAAGTTTGTGACCTTTCAAAATCCATCTGCTGAAATACTAATCCCCAAATCAATGGTATTAAGAGGTGAGGCCTTTGGGAGGTCATTGAATCATGAGAGCGGATTCTTAATGGTTGACACTAGTGTTTTTAAGAAACGGGCCCACAGAACTCTCTAGTCTCTCACTCCATGGGAGGGTATGGGGAGAAGCATGCAGTCCAGAAGAAGGCTTGAGCAGAACCGTATCATACTGGCACCTGATCTTTGGCTTTTAGTCACCAGGACAGTGAGAAATCAGTGTCCTCTGTGTATAAGCCACCCATCTCTGGTAGTTTGTCACAGCAGCTCAGACAGACCCAGTCAGCCCCTTCTTCCTTTTCTATTACCTGTTTTCAAATGTTGCCTCTTGTTTTTAAGACTTTATTGACACCTCCAACTCTATGAAGGAATCTATCATTTCCTCTTATGTTATAAATAGCCTCCTACAGAAAATTTCTACTGCAATATGTATCAAAGTCATTTGTGTAATTTATGTACATGTTCCCTATATAGTTTGTGGTTCTTAGGTCTTTATGGACTGAGTGCCACTTTATTCTAAAATTCTCAAAGTCTAGAACTGAATGTTATTTATTTTTATGTCCCTGGTACTTGTAAAATGGCCTGACACATTAACAGGTGACCTGGACCTAATAAAAAAATAAAGAAAAGATGGAAAGAGCGCTGTTTGTGCATAAACACACTAATGCTGAAATCAAGTACAGCATAAGACTTCTTTTTAATACACTAAAAGTGAATTACAACTCAAACAAAATATATTTTTAACCATGACTTTGTTTACAGCCATAATAAGAAACCTTTGGCCACACTCAGTGCCTCAACCACGCAAAGCTCTCCTCACAGCCCTCAGTGTGCAGACATGGTCCTGGATATACATGTGCCTTATATTCTTGAGCCTGGACACTTCCTGATATACATCTTGTTTCTTAGAAGAAAAGAAAAGAAAAAGTAGTTACCTAGAGCCTTTTGGCTTGCCCTGGAGATCTCTGACACAGAGTGGGGCAGGGTCTGCCTCTCTCTCAGGGTACTCTCAGCCACACGTTCAGTCCGCGGGCCCAGGCACGTCCAGTTGGAAGTTCTGGCAAAGGCACACACGCACTCCTGCACCAGGCCTCGGCTGTGGGTTAATGAGGAGGGCAGCACGCATTGTGCTTCATGGCTGTTTGTAAGCCTTGTCCAGTGAAGTGCGTTAAAGCTGTGCCGTGAAACACTAGTGGGCTGTTTCAGTGACTCCCTTCAGAAGACAGTGATACTCCACAGAGGCCACGCTCTACTCATCCTGGTGTATTGCTTTTGTTTTTGTGTTTTGGAAGTGAGAGGATTTAATTAGGTTATTTCATCACCTATGAATAATGACAAGTAACCAGGAAGTACTTTGACTTGGTAGTTTGTAACTAAAGAGCAGATTACAAAGAGCAGCAACAGTGTCCGCTAGTCCATGTGCTCCAGGTGGAGCAGCAGAGATGTCTGTTCCATCCAAGGGCAGGCAGGCAGGCTGCCCATGGCTCCCATGAACCCAGAACCTGGCAACCCTCCGAGATGTGTGCTCCTGGTCTCAGAAGGGATGAAACAATGGCAGAGAGGTCTCTTGGTCTTCAAAACAGTAAAACTTGTAGGGTATTTGCAACCAAAGAGGGTTTGTCAAAAAGGAAAATCAGCTAGTAAAACTTTTGATGGCCAGAAAGGAAATAAGTATAAAGCTGCAAAATATACATATGCTTTTTGGCCAAAGGTTAGGAATACTGATAAGAAATTAAAGTATAAGCAGTCTATTGTGATGGGAGCTTAGACACTGAAAGTAGTGGCATGTGGATAAGCGGATACCAAGACTTAGACTTGCTCTTAGAAAATTATGGGGATGGGATGAGCAAGGGCATGGGATAGGTATAGAACTCTGATATTTTCATCTTATAATTGAATATTCATTTAAACACCTACTGGTCCTCAAAGCTTTAGCCTTCATTATTAACAGGTAGCTGCTCAACCACTGAGCACAGAGAAAACCTTGCCTACTATTAGCAAAATCAGCAGATCCGTGGGGTCCTTGTCCTCAGGTCTTCATGCTTAAAAATACTATATGATTTATTGATTAAAGACCCTGCCTCCCAGGTGGATGTACCCAATGGAAAACAGCAGCCGTCATAATGATGAAGCTCTGTCAACATCAGTGGACTCAGAGAATGTGTCCTAATGATACGAACTTCATATGGTGTTGCTGTCATAAAGCGTACCACTCTAATCTCTATTAAAACCTTATACAAATTCACGGACCAAAAAATACTGGCCTGATTCTAAGGTTAGGCCATGAGGCTAGCAGAGCATGAACCAGAAATAACACACCCAGACGCAACATTATCTCATGAACTTAAACTGTGTGTCACATAAAGAAAAGCATGGGATTAACAAATATGTAAAACTGCCAATTGCACTGCAGCATTTTGACACATGTGATTGCTATTGTTACTGCACGGATTTTATTACTTGGCAACTATGCTGGTTTCTCTGACAACAGCTTCTATAAGCAGGCATCTCTGCTAGAACCTTGACCACAGTATCTATGTCCAGCCTGAGTCGTAGAATGATAATAGCTTGGAGGTGGAGTTTGCTCTGCTACTTCTCTAGTACATTTTCTCAATAAATTTTAGATCATATCTGCATCATGCGGAACTAGTTTTCTCTGTACATTTTACCCCCTTACCCCAAAATATACAACCAAATATGTATGTTTTGGAGACATTAATTGCCATTTAATATATAGAGAAACAAAATAACCAGATTTCCACAGTTTTCAATTCTTTGGATCAAATGAGAGTTACATTTAAGTTGGATTATCATGATATGGAAGATGATTGATTTAAACATATCACCTACCATTAAGTTAACTGGCTGGAAAAGTATGTGCATTTCCCTATTTTAATTTGTCTAGTGTGAGCAAATTGCATAGCAAAGTACTCAGACACATGATCTGACAGTGTGTGGTTAGTCGTTAAGTGTTATTTACCAATGACAAGTATTGGTATTTATGCTCAGGAATGTCCAAAAGCAGCTTTAGTTGTGAGTTCTATATGATGCTATGCAGTATGGTAATGACAAAGCCAAATATTCAAATTATTTTGGGGTACTATTCAGTGAGAAAAATTAATTCTGACAGCAAGTCTCTGCAGTGTACATGCAATCTCCATGGATAGAATATGACTTGACCTTGGTAAATCTTCATTATTCCAGGTTTTTTGACCTCATATATTTCAATTGCTAGAAACAATAAGCTAGAAATACTTGTACTAGATGAAGGATTATGTTATGCTGCAGATGAGATACAGGCACTCCCTCAGAGGTGTTTCCGTCCAACTTGAACTTGGATCAGTCCTAGACAGAAAATAACCGTGAACTAATTTTATACATGTTGAGATAATGCTTTTTTTTTTATGAGGTCCAAGAGGACACCCAGTAGATGAAATCTGGGCAGTTCCTAATTAAAGGAATCCCAATATCAGCATTAAGTTACACTGCTTTCACTGCATGGTGACACTGCTGTGGAAATGCCCTTACCATTAATATTTTTATTAGTCATTAATCATTGTTAGTAGTATTTTCAGCACTAATTCACTATACCCAATATAATTCACTAAATCAATATGATTCATATGTGTTGTGGCATCCCAAATTATGTTCGTTTTTGAGGAACAAACATAGTAACTACATTCAGTAGAGGAGGATTCTGTTATTTTGTTCTTCATGAATAGCCTCGATCTAACTGTAAATCTAAAATGTCTACGACTTTCTTTTACAAATTCAGGTTGAAACAAGCATTTGTCTCTAAAGCAATTTTTGTCCATAAAGCTTTTGTAAGCCAAAACAACATCATTATTGTCATGACTGCTTCCTAAGTTCTTTCATTCTCCTCTTTGAAAATAAGGGTAAACACATAAAGGGTTTTCATCTGGATTCATAAAAACAAATTTCAGAATATTTATAAAATATTCTATACAACATTGTCAAATTATGAAACGATAATGGTTAGTTGCATCAAAGTAAAATAGGTTTTTTAGACATAGCTCTTTTTTTTTTTCAACAGAGTCACATTTCCCCCTTGCCTTTTAGCTTTGTTATAGTTTTTAAATCCCATTATGCACAACTGGAACAAGAACAATTATTCCAGGAGGTAAAAGGTACTCTCCCCATGCTTGCTGGGGAGAAAGGCGCCCACACCGCGTGAGAGCGATCGCTGAATTTACTGTCTGTCAGCAGATGCTCTCCGGAATGAAAACGTTCCCTGAAATCATGTTGTGCCTATCTCTTTACTCCCTGGTGCCTTCCCTCCTCGGGGAATTACAGGGATAAGAATCTTTCTCTTCTATAACTAATGTTTCAGAGCTCACAGAGCAGTGTGTCTTTTGCTCCTATTTGGGGAGCCACTTATCTCCTCTGCAACACATTTTGATTATTTTAAAGAGCAGGGTTTGGGTGCACGTAACCTATTCAGTTATCAGGGTCAGATACAATTGTTTCCATCTTCCAGGGTGCCTGCCTCACCCAAATGATGAGTGGTTTATAAATGCTACACTCTGATTTCTGGCTTTGCTGCCTGTCTACTTAGACACCACTGCTCTTCATTCAAATGCACACTGCATGCATTGCAAACTATAGTGAAAATTATTTTTACTGACAGTAATACCAATTAGATGAGCTGGAAAATAAAGCTTGTTGAAGAAACAGGGTGGCGCAGGGAAATTTTGTGACCTCTTCTGTCTCCTGCATTTTGTTTAGAAATTGTGTGTTTAGTCTTTTGTAGCTGTTTGATGTTCCTTATACCCATCTCTCTCTCCCTCCCTCCCTCTCTCTCTCTCTCTCTCTGTCCCCACTTCACCCATCCTTTTTTGGCATATCTGATAGATTAAGGTGAATTAAGGTGTGAGTTAAAGTGTTAAAAAGTTTGGAGATATTTAAAATGTACCTTGTCCACAGTAATATTAATACTTCTACATCTAATACTGGTGCTACTGCTACATACTAGTAATAATAATAGTAACAATAGCAATAAAGATAGATGATGCATACACAAGGCTGTGACGTGAACAGAAATACAGGTATTTTTATCTCTATTTTACAGAGAGGAAAAATTAAGGTTAAAGTGAAACCCAGGTTACAGAAGGGGAAAGAATAGAGATCAGATTGGACTCACTGCATTTTGACTCAGGAGGATTTAAAGTGCTTTTGTCCTTAAAAGCACTTGATATTGACAAGCATTCTAGAGTCACTGAGGTTTACTGTGGTTCTTTTTTGTACTCCAACACTTATCATTAGGCTGAAACACAAAAGAAGGGATCACATGCTTGTAATACTTAGCTGAGAACAAAACTCACAAGGGGGTTCTAAACACATACTTCTGAAGAATGCATCAGCCCTGGCTGGTGTGGCTCACTGGATTGTGTGCCGGCCTGCAAACCAGAGTTGCCAGTTTGATTCCCAGTCAGAGCACATGTCTGGCTTGCGGGTAAGGAGTGCATGAGAAACATTGATGTTTCTCTCCCTCTCTTTTACCTCCCTTCCCCTTGCTCTAAAACAAATAAATAAAATATTTAAAAATATACATTGAAGACATTAGTGGTGCTAAATGCCCCATGAAAGTATTCGCCACACAGGTAGAGACACAGAGAACTTCGCACACCATATTGTTGACTGAGATTGGTTGGGTAATGAAATGTTAGTCATTTCCAAAATTATACAGGTTGTTTCAAAAATAAAAGACAATGACAGGAAAGAAAACATTGTGCAAACAGCTTTTTTTTTAGTATTTAATGCATTTTCCTGAAAGATATGTTCTAAATAGTAGTTAATATACCAAGATTTAAAAAAAAGATGACTTTAAATGATAGGCACATCATGTGATATACACACTATCTTTCCAACTCAGGTATGTGTCTAGATTAATGTACATTTATTGTGACAGTTGTGTGTGTGTGTTTGTCAGATTATTTTACATTTTCTTAACTATCTATTCCAAAAAGACTGTTACCACATATTTTGATGTTTGGTGTCTAGTTCAACTGCACGAAGTGATGGGGAGGGGGCACTGCTCCATTTGGCTTTATTGTGAGTATCTGTTGACTTTACACACTTCCGCCTGTGATTGTGCAAAGCTGGGGCAGCAAGCACTGTTTCCTGCAAATGTACCTCAATGCCCTGTGGCCTTGAGAATAAACAATACAGTACTTTCTCTCTCTCTCTCTCTCCCTCTCTCTCTCTTAAACTTACCAGACTATTTGGATTTCTTTCTTTCTTTTCCCAGGAGAATCTCTACACTTTTCTTTTTAGTAATACTGACTCAATTATAATCAATTATCTTTTCAACCAAATACATACTTAATAATAAAACATATGGAGCACCATGGTTAATGGGATTTTGCAAAAACCTCCAGTTCTCAACACAAAAGGAAAACATACAAAGTTATAACCACACTAAAGAATGTATCCACTATTTATTAAAGCATGAACCTGTGTAGTACAATTACAATTTGACATAGTATTGATCAAATTAAGCTCCTCTCTGAGCCTTAAGTTTTTAAGAATGGGAGGCCTTTCTCAGTAAAACCAGCAATTCTACTGATGGCTTTGTCACATGCACATATCTCTGTCAAATCAGTCATGATATGAATTTCTTTTACAGAGTGTTTCTTCACGAAGTAATTTAAGTTGTCAGAGAATCACGCAGAACTGAGGTAAAATTTGAGAAGAGCCACAAATGAGAATATGAAGAGCCATAAATCATTTGGCCTTCCGCTGACTAAATTTTAAGTGGGAATAAAAAACATATTGAAAAGTCTGCCATGTCATTGTTGTAGAAACAGTTTCTTGTAACAAACTTCCCGCAAGCCTGAGAAATATTATTTCAATATTATGAAGCAAAAGGATTAATAAATTGTCACCAAATTATTACAAATACGTAAACAAGCACTCCCATATTTTCTGTGTTGTCCTTTGTCAACGATGCTTGCAGCAGAGGAATAATAACCAGCTGCCCACACCAACAGCATATATGATCTGAAAAGAAAGTTTAAAATCACAGATATGATCTCTTTACCCTTTGTTGTTCTTGCGATATCTCAGAAGTCATTGCTAAAATGATAAATTTTGTGATATAAAGCAGATCTTTAAGATTACCTAATTGAATTATATACCTGGATTATATCTAAGCCACAAATCCTTGTATTTTCAAACTCTTTAATATTCTGGCAACTGACCTTCTAAAACTTTTAAACATTTCTAGAATCAGAATTAATTTTATTCATTACCTTAGCTTCCTCCTTTTTCACTTATACCTTTTGTCAAATATCAATACATTTGTTCTGTTTTTGTGCTTGTTTCTAACCTATCTAAAAATTTTCCTTAACTCAGTTCAGCTATAAATTTTAATCTGATACATTCAGTTAAGTGATGGCTCCGAAAAGATGTTTTTATCTTTTTCACTTCACAAAATTTAGATTAATATATCTGTGTGTGTACATGCATTGGATAAATAAAATATTAGTCTTAAACTTCATTTGCACATACAATCTAAGGCATCAATTTTTCTTAGTAAGTTTTAAGTAAATTAGTAACAGACTATGTTATTGGAAAACAAAGTGGGAGGGAATATTCTGTCAAAAAGAAGAGGAAAAAGAAAGAGTAACTTGGTGAATTAGTTGAGATGCTCAGAATAGCTATGTAACAACTTTTTGAATTAAAACATTTTCAAAATTTTCCTACTGCTTTAAGTTGATTGCTTTTTAATTTCAAAAAGCACGAAAATATCAAGAAAAAAGTAGAGTATACTTTAAGCTAAAAACAATTTAAAGTATTTTGTCTTTTTCACAAAGTAATAATTCTTAGACATTAATAAATTAAAAGCACGTTATAAAATATATTCAATTCCAAACTATATGAACTGATGACTTAATTTGTTTTTGAATTACTCTTCATTTTTCTATAAAATATTATGTTAAAATGTGGTTAAAATGTATTCAGGCTCAGTGCTGTAACAAACATTTGTTTTGTTTCCTTTAATCATGTCAGCTGACCAAGATCAGCCTCTCACAATGTCCTTGTAGAGGGCCCCGTGGTCTTTACTTCTTCATTTCCTAGTTGCTCAGTATTAATTCTTTATTAGTAGGTAACATAGCTTGTTTATTGTCTGGAAATTATTACAGAGTTCACCTCTTCCTAGCCTTCAGAGAAAGCTATATTATTCTTGCTACAATCTCAACTCAATGTCCTTCATACTCCACCTTGGAAAATGTATGAGAAAGTTATAGCAATTTTTAAATTTATTTTTTTCCTTTTTCCTGTCACTGATATCTCACACTGACTACCCCTCTAAAATTGTAAAAGTTTACTGCATGGTTTGGAGAGAATTATGATGGTTTTTGTGGAATATTTGTCTCTTACAAATCATAATGCTTAGAAAAGGCTTGAGTTGGTAAAACTGGTTCATTTGGAAATATTTAGGTTAAGTTTTAGGCTAGCTGTGATTATGTATATATATATTTTTATAACCAGTTCCACCTAGAAAAGTATCTGTGGAAATGTCACTAACCAAGCTCTTATAGCACAAAGCCACAATAGCATGATACCAGACATGTTATTCTGTAGCACCAGCTTTTTTCGATGGTTCTTATGAATTTTTTGAAGATTTTATTTATTTATTTTTAGAGAGGGGGAGGGAGGAAGAAAGAGTAGAGAAAAACCAATGTGTTTGCCTCTTGAGTGCCACCTGCTGGGAACCTGGCCTGCATCCAAGGCCCTTGATTAGGAATCAAACTAACGACTCTGGCTCACAGGCCAGTGCTCACTCCACTGAGCCACACCACCCAAGGCATTTTTTAATTCTGCCCTTCTCACATTGCCCTCACCCTCATCCCACAGGTATTAGAGTACTTGTTTTCTTGTCTTCAAACCATTTTCTTTCTCCTTCAGAAATTAGACTGAAGACAAAAATGAAACATATTTTATAAAGTCATTTCTGCTGCAACCATGATGCTCTTCAGTAAGTGAATGCAGAAAGTGTGTCACATGCAGACAATGGAATATTAGCACTAAAAAATAAGTGAGCAATGAAGCCATGAAAAGATGTAGAGGGACTTTAAAGCCATATCACTAACTAAAAGAAAATAATTGGAAAAGGCTGCATAGTGTACAATTCCAACCATGTGACATTCTGGAAAAGGCAAAAATATGGAGGCAATAAGATCTCAGTCATTGCCAGCGGTTGGAAGGCAGATACAGAGAAATTGTTGGAACACAGTGGATTTTATGGCAGTGAAACTGTTCTGCATGATTCCATAATGATGGACACATGCCATTATACATTTGTCCAAATCCACAGAATGCACACCACCAATAGTGACCTCTAATATAAACTATGGACTGTGGGTATTAAGGATGTGTCAATGTTCAACAGTTGTAACCATGTGCCACTCTGTGGGGGGCGTTAACAATGGGAAGTCTATTTGTGTGATGGGGGGCTCTGTGACAAAAGTCTGTAACTTTCTTTCAATATTTTTGTGAGCCTAAACCTACTTAAAAATAAAGCCTTTTAAATAATAATACCAAATGATGACCAAGTCATTTATAGCAGAAGTTTCCAAAGCCTAGTCCAGACCAGCAGTTCAGGTGTAACCTGGGATCTTTTTATAAGAGGTACCACTCCAGCTTTACTGAATCAGAAATTCTGGGAATGGGATACAGTAATTGCTGCTGAAGAAGCTTCCTGGTCATTCTGATACCTGCCGAAAGCTGAGAAGCAGTGCTTTTGATGACAGCATTCCACCCCTGGCCTCTTTGCTGTCTTTATGCTCTCAATGTTCTATTCAGGACTTAGCTCCCACTTCTTCAGAATAAGGCATGTCACTGTTTTACTTTAAATAATAATCCTGTATATAGTCTTAGCATCACATCCCCCCCCCCAAGTTAATTGAGTATTAGGTCCCAATATCTTCTCTCAGCTCCATCTGAAATTCGTTGCAGCAGACTGATAGACCAGACTGTGTGGGATGATGATGGGAACTTGTCTAGTTTTACTACAGATGAAGTTTTCATCTCTCTTTTATTGTGATTTATATCACTTTTAATGTCTGTCAAACAATTTTGGAAATATGTACCAACCCTCCATCTTTTTTGGAAGTCTCTCAAGTGCATTGCGTATTTATTAGCTACTAACACCTAATGGAATGTAACTTCTTTGCTTTAAAATATAAACTTCCTGGCAATGTCAAGCTTTCTGGTACACCTGAGAGCTATTTCAGTGCATCATTATCTCCACTGAAATGGAAAAGGAATCTAGGGGTTATTTCCCTCTAACAGCAGAGAAGTATACTAATCATGCTTGAAAGTAAAGTAGGCTGTCCCCAAGTATGGAGCAAAAAGAAAAGAAAGAAAATCTCGTGTTTCAAAAAAAGCATAATCCCATTGCACAGTAGAAAGCTCTGAAGAACCACATTTTTTTTTTCTTTTGCCATCTTGCAAAGAATTCAGGTTACATCTTGGCTTCTCATTGGTGCTTTGAATAAGGTAAAGTGTGCTAAAGAGAAACTGGAAAAACTGCTTAGGTTATATTTTAAAAATGCAAATAAAACAACTGTCTGGAAAAACACCTGCTCTAGCAGGCAAATCTTAGAGGGATGACAACCCTAAAAACAGTTCTTCAAAGAAAACATGAGCCAAGGTGGTCAGCAGCTGCTCACCTTCCTTTCCCTGGCACCGCTGAGACTGCATCTGCCCTCTCCCATGAAACTGCTCTTCTCTTTCGAGGTTTGGCCCTGCATTCCGTTCCACTGTATCTTATTCATCTCTGTATTAAGACCTTTGCAGGCCTGTCATGAAGTCAAACTAAATTTTCACTTTCCTCACAAAAACATTTGGATCCTTTTACTAGGATATCAAATATGAAATTTTTCCAAAAAAGTTTGGTCTTTCTGCATGCCCTTAGGCTATTAACTGTATAATTCAGCATGGACCATGAGTAATTTTGGGGGGTCTTAAGCTTCAAATCTGCAAGTACATTAGCCACTGGCTTTATCTTGTGCAAAAATTACTAAACAGAAACTTCGTTTAAAATGAAGTTGAGAGGCCAGTAGGGAAAGCTCCACATCCTACATGGATCAGTGTGCCCAGAAAGAAAACTCTTGTTTTTAGTAGCTCAACCAACTTGCACTTCTCTGTAAAAGAATTTCTTCTTCTTTGTTTCTCAGGACTTGCACAGGTTTACCATTAAACCATATGCCCTGAATTGCAATTATTTTAAATAGTTTCTCAATAAATTCATTTCCTAGAGAAATACCTGGCCATTTGTTTAAGGTCAACACCTGGAAACATTGTCCTTCATTTGAAAATAGGGATCTCCATTCAGGAATCATCGCACTGCCCATCAAGACAACACATGTTGGAGGCAAATTCACTTCAGAAATTGGGTGACAGGGCAGTAGTGGGTATGAGGCAAAGCATAAGGATAAGGAAAGGTGGACAAGGAAATGAGCTTTAATTTAAATGTGGGTAAGGAAATGGCCTTCTTTATTATAAATAACAAACACAGAATTGCACATATTAATGTCATTTATATGGTTTACTATTTATGTAAGCAATATCACATAAATTAATGTTATGTTCTTTTTTGTTCCTGCCATGTGATCATATACACAACCTCTCATACATACTGAAAATTCCCTACAAACTTAAAAAACTTTGGTTTTTCATAGAGAATACCACAATCTTTGTCAGAGATGCACTTCTGAAAATTCAATATTTTTATATCATACATATGTATATATAACAACATTTTTTTAAAAAGTTAAAGACAAGATATATTGGATGCAAATTAAAACATTCTTTGTATAAACTGAGTCTTAACACAAAACAATCCAAATTCTCTTATAGTGAGCCAAATTAATAGCTAACATAATGTAAATACAAGTTACATTAACAGAAATCAATTAAATATAAAAGATAATGTGAAAGATTTAAACATATAAATTTTAGTTTCACATTATTTAAATCTCATAGCAAAACCTAAATATTGAAGATGTCTGAAGAAAAAGTTTCTTACGGAAATAATGATATTTAAATATTATCAAATACATTTTATTCTGAGAGCCCTTGCATTATAATGTGGTGAAATATAACCCAATGTAAAATTTCCATTGTAATGGCATCACATGATACGGTAAGATGAATACATCCTCGTAATCCAGCAAAATGGTCAGTGAATTCAGCAGTGTATTACAATTATGTGACTTCATGCAATTATCTTGGTGAGTCTCAGTGTTCTCATGCAGGCATTAAATTCCAAGTGTGAATGGATGTGTGTGTGTGTGTGCGCGCGTGTGCATGTGTGTGATTAAATTACATGACATTTCAGAAAGCATATGTAACAGAATTTTTCAGTTGGCTACCTATCTTTGTTTATAAATGCAACAATTGAAGTGTCATATGAAAATAAAATTGTGTTTCCTTCCATTTTATTTACCCTTGTTTTATGTGAAATGCCACTCTTGTCTTGAATTATCCACGTGAATCTTTCCAATTTCCTTTGTGATTTAAATACATAGACACGGCTTATATAGAAACGCACTAGACCTTGTTTGTCATTTCTACTTTGAAAACAAAGCAGCAAATTCATGAAATAATTGGTGTCATAAATAACAGATGCACTTGCTATACTTTTTCACTTGAATAGGTACATTTATTTTTCATCTGGTGTTAGATAATGCTTTGCTTACATACCCGTGGGAAACAACAGAGTTATCTCTGTACCCAGAGAACAACTAGACTTTGATAAATGCAACAGGGCAGAACTCATGCACCATACATTTCATATATCATTTTTTGCAAGAGCATTCATTCCCTTTTTCTGTATACTTAATGTGTGAAGACAACCAAAATTGGTTTTGCTTTTTTAAAATTTTCATTACTTTAATTATTATTTAAAGGTATTAGTTACAGAGTACAAGTGTTGGGAAGTAGTTGAGAATTTTTCAGTAGGAAAATTTTTAGCTACAAGAATTTTCCCACTTAAAGTAGGGGATACTTTTACATATTACAATATGATGAACAAAAAGTTTTGAATTAAAAAAATAGACAAAAACAAAACAAAATCATTCTCCAGGTTTCAATGCTGCAACCTTGCCTTCCACAAATGAGTTTGTAAGTGTGCCCTAATGGCTTGAGAGTCTGTGGAAGTATTTATTTCCCCAGGCACGTAGTTAGTTGAACAAGATTGGAAACATAAAGTCAGCTGCCTCTGACATCAACTAACCTACTCATTTTCCCATTGTCATATAATTATAACGTTTCTCTGAACGTCATATCATAAATAACTTGAGAAGCGCTTTGGGGAAGTAACTCTTTAAAAAATGAATTGTCAAATCAAATATCTTAAAATGATATTAGACATGAATTACTGATCTGAATCATTAAAAATGTAAGGCAATAATAAAGTAAAAACAGAATCTCTGGAGGTTAAGCGAATCCCAAAGGGAATATTTTCCCTGTGACTTCTGGCAAACTCTGGTGAAATGTAACAAAGATACACGAAGACCACTGTGATGCCAAAAATAAGCCCCAATAGATCAGTAATCACAATGAGTAAACAGACTAACCTTTAAAAGTCAAAGATCAAAAATCACAACAAACAAAAACATCTAACTAGCTAAAAATAATCAGAATATACACAAAAAGAAAATTCAGTTAAGCTTGTTAGGGAAAGCGTTTCAGAGTAAAAGAACTTTCAAATTTTAGGAATACTGTTCCAGGTACTGGAGAACATCAGACTTCACATTCTAGACATTTAATAATTTTAGGCTTTCTTTTATACATGAGAATACCTAATGTCAGCTCCAAAGACTTCTGTAGGCAACAGATGAGGAAGGATCTTGTGATAGACATGAAAGCTGAGAACTCAGGTGGCCCATATTTCAAATGTAACATTTAGACATTTGTTCATCATAGATTTTTGGACTAATTTTGATATTTAATAATAAGCAAAGGAACACAAATAGAGGACTCATGGGCATAATGGGGGGAATGACTGTGGGAGTGGATGGGACAGGGTAGTGGTGAGAAATGGGGAAAAGATGGGACAACTGCACTTCAACAACAATAAAAAAGAAACTAGAACATATATATGGAATTAAAGTATTTTAATTAAGTTAAATTATTTGTCTAAAACCTCGATACCTTCTTGCCTCACACTGCTCCTGGCTCTGTTTATGGGCAGTGTCGGTTAGTCTGTTCTCTCTTCTAGGTGAGAGTTACCAGAAGGTGGTGGTGAGATACATGTGCCTTTCTAACCTTCCCCGGTTTCAGGTAGTTTGGATATTGCAAGTGGATGTTTGCTATATAGTCTTTCCTATAAGTCAGCTGGGAAACTACTTAGCTAGCTGCCTATTGAGCTACCTGGCACCAAAAAATAGATAAGTCACATGAGGTAACTATGCTATTTACTCAGCTTCTACTGAATGTAGGTTCACTCAAAGTAGAACATTAACATACATTAATATCCTACTCACACTCTAACAACCTAAGAGAAAAAGAGACTCAGTCCCTGAGTCTCAGTTAGCAGGTCTGGAACACAGCATGATGGGCATGAGAGACATCAGGAATGGGCAAGGAAGGGTCTCTGGAGCCAGGTGGGTAGCAGGGTAGATGCAGTCCTCAGTCCAGCAGGTAGAGACCAGTGTAGCGTGGAGCAGCACTCTGGTGTGTGGAGCCCGGCTGTCTCAGCAGAGGTCTGGAGCCTGCCTCAGTTATACGTTGAAAGTGGTGTGTATCCCACCCTTCCAGGTCTCTTGACAAGTGTCTTGGCTCCCCTGATGGTGAGGGGGGAATTTCCCCAGGAATCTATCTGTGGGTGATGCCACTCTGCAGGTCACTTGTGCAGATATCTTAGATGTTTCTCCTTGCCAAGTGTGTCTAATGTAGCTTGGTTTCTCTCTTGAACCAAAGTGTCATGGTTGACTGGCAGCCACCGTGGTTGACATGAGTGATTCCACTTTGCTTTATATATTTTATGCTATCTTGAGAAGACCAAGCCATTTTATCGGTCCTGTTCTTCATAATCGGCAAGCTGAGGAGTTAGGCACTTTTATTTTATTTTATTTTATTTTATTTTATTTTATTTTAACTTAATTTTTTGCTGGTGGTATATTGGTTATGGTTGCGGCTAATGGTTTCCTGACTCAAACTAATAATGACTCAAACTAATCATAAAAGATCTTTATGCAGGTTATTCCACAGAAATATATAATCATGGAGGTACAAGAGAGAACTGCTAAGGGGCTTCCTAGCATTCTTGTTGACAAGGTAGTTATTTTCATGGAACACCTTTAAGAAGATTCATTCCTCCAGCTATATAGTACCTATATTCATGTTGCCTTGTTAAACAACAAATATGCCAAAAAAATTTATATTTTATGAATCCTTAAAAATGATAAATAAAATTAAATTACATGTGGGTAACCAGCTTCCAACTTGTGTTTTACTGTATATGTTATTTGCATAAATTTCTACATATTACAAGTAGCACAAGTAAGGCAATATAAACCATAAATTTTTTTATTTACTATCAAAGCCACCAGTCTCTCTACAACATATTATTTGAAAGATCCACACAAAACATAGAAATAAAGGAGAGCTAAATATAAAAGAGTAAAAAAGTACATACCTAACAACTATTCATGTAAAAGAAAGAAAAAAATAACTGAAAGTCAAATATATCACTTTACTTGAAGAGAGTCTTTATATAACAATAAAATATTGTCAACCACCAATAAAATGATAGCTTTAAAAAGCCTAAAATATTGTTTCATTTCTCTACTGCAATAAATTATTTAACTGACAAACAACACCCCAAAACATGAAACATCAGAGATGTTAAAAAATACATGTACTTGTAGCTCCTGGGTGTTTTGGCTTGTTTTAACTGTGCTGTTTTTTAATCTCAAATAGGTTTCGTCATATAACTGGTCATCAGCTAACTGCCAGCTGGTCTTGCTAAACTGTCTCCAAAGGGCCAGCCAGTGCGTGATCTGATGTTAAACAGCAGATGGAAAGAAACAAACAAATTGACCAAACACATTGTTCAAGCTCGTGTCACATTTGCTAAAAAGTCCACCGACTAGAGAAGGCAAAGAGCAGAATCCAGTGGAGGGCACCATCAGCTACTGTTAGGCACACGACAAAGGGTGTGGATTCAGGGGAAGGTGAAGAATGACGGTCATTAATGCAAGTAATCAACTCTAATTACATAAAGCAATAACAAGGTAAAGTCAAAGTCCTCAGTTTTGTCCAGATATCTTGACACATTTCTCTCAGTAATCCATAGATCTACCAAAAAGCTTAGGATATAAAATATATTTAATGAATTTTAATCTATCCCTACTAAAATGTTTACAAGGATATTACTACACTTAAAAAGCAAATGTGAGTATATGTGTATGTGCATTTGTGTTTAACTTTTATTTAATTGAAATACATTTGTCTTATAACATTGTATAATTTGAAGGGATAACATGTTGATTTGATGCATATATTGCAATATGATGGCCATTGTAGTGTTAGCTAATGTTTCTACCATGTCAGATAATTATAAATATTTTGTGTTGGGAATAATTAAGATATAGTTTGATGTTTATAACAAGTATTGTTGTCGATAATGATCATGCTGTACATTAGTACTCTAGGAGTTATTAATCTACTAGTTGAAAGTTTGTATCCTTAAACAATGTTTCCCCTATTCCCCCAGCTCCCAACTCCATGATAACCACCATTATACTGTCTTTATGAGTTTGACTTGTTTAGATTCCTTGTACGAGTGATGTCACACAGTATTTGTCTTTCTCTGCATTATCTCCCTTAGCATATTGTCCTTAACCATCCGTGTTGTCACAAATAGCAGAATGTTCTTTTTTCACAGCTGAATAATGTTTCATTATTCATCATGTATACATATCTCACAATTTTTAACCATTCAGTCATTGACAGACACTTAGGTTGTTTCCACATCTTCACTATTGTGAATAATACTACAATAAACAGGGGAGAGCATATATCACTTTGATATCTTACTTTAAGCAATGAAATATTTCAATAATGCAATTAATCATATTTAGACATTTGCAAAACAGAAATGCTCATGTTCTTACCCAGCCAACGTGAAATGTTTACCGACAACTCACATACACAAGGCCATGAAACAAGCCTAAAGAAAGTTACTGGTATCGTTTTCTGTTTACAATAAATTAAGGAATTACCAAATTATAATGCACAATCTGAGATAAATTTTTATTAAAAAACACACATATTTGTAGTTTAAAGAAAACTTTCAATGGAAACTAGACATTATTTAGAATTAGTGTTCAAAATGCATCATGTCAAAACATAGGAGATGAGGTCAAGGTGAACGTAAAAGGAAATTTTGCTTAAAGAATTAATTTAGAGGAGAACGGATCAAAGTCATTGAGCTGAATAACCAGCTGAAAAGGGTTAGAAAAGACATTCTAAGAAGAAGTCAGACATTCGTAAGAAGTCTGACAGAATGTCTAAGAGTAAGACATTCATAAGAAGAAGGAAAGGAAAAACAACCTGAAAATTAAAAAAAAAAAAAAAGCGGGAATGACAAGTATAAGAGGAGAAAAAACACAAGCGAGTTTAAAGAAAATAAGTTTTAAGAGTAATATATGAGAGTTTGATTATTTAAAAAAACTAAAAAGTAGACTAATCTCTATAATTTAACAAGTAAAACAAAAATAGTATGTATGAATGATTTAAGGAATGTATACAGCAGAGATTTAAAATATAGTGGGTAAGATAGAAAGCTTCATACAGATAGCTTTGAAAATATAGGTGAAATACATAGAGTCTTGGCAAATCAAAACTCATCAAAAGCAAACTCTGTGAGAAATAGGTAACTTAAACATTTCTAATAATTTAAAAGTATTGAACATGTAATTTCAAATATTCCTTTTGGAAAAAACACAGTCATGCATTTGCAATTGATTTTTACTTATAAGCTATAGAATTGATCATTCTTCCACAAACTTTTCCACACATTATAAGATGAGAGAATATTTCTAAATGAATGGCATGAGTTTGTATAAACTTAAGATTAAAGGAAAATTTGTATGTTTTCTCAAAACACTAATTTAAAGACACATAGTTTCTAAGCCTATTGCATAGAGCTGGGTGATTACACATGCCTAGATTTGTTTGTTTGTCTGTTTGTTTGTTTTTTCTTGTTCTTCAAGCAATAACAGCCTGGGAAGAATCTGAGTTTACTTTTCCTGAGATTTCACCCTCTGTTGATTCTTTTCTAACAGTCCGTAGGGAAAAAGCATGGGTAGTAGACTGCTATACTTAATAATTACTGGTCCCCACATTTCCAGAAATGAGTATTATATTCTATAATAAAAACATATTATTAAGAAGTGGACATGGTACCTAGACTATAGTATATTTTAAATATTTGTATATTTTAATTTTTTTAAATAATGACAATTTTTTATTTTAAAACCCGTATTCAGCTTACATGCTTTAAATTTTATCTTGTTTGTGTGTAAAGCACATTTACCTACCACAGTAGTTTAAGCATCTTTGCAGAAGCAGTTTGACTTTTTCTTTTTTCTTTTTTTTTCCTACATAATGCCCCAATGTGAGCAGGTCATGCCACAGTATGTGATGCCATTTTGCACTTTTTATCTATTGCATTATTTTGATACTTAGTTTTTGGGGACCATCCTGCCTGGTCTCAGGAAGCTGTAACCCCCTGTGACTTAGGCTGAGTGAGAGACCTCCAGACCAGGAGCCACTAAGGAGACAAAACTTATTCCCCTGGCATGAACGCTGCCTGTTCTGTGCCTGGCCTTTAATGCTTGATCAGTTAACCAATGACAGGTAACAATTCTCTAAGATGGAGAGTGGACCTAAGACAGGTGCTGATCATGTAAAGGCCTCTGGTATGAGACTCACGAGGCTGTGGAAATGAAGGGGCTGTGGAAAGGAAGGGGTGATCGAAATCAAGCCCTGCCCCCTCTAAGCCTGAGTCTTTGAACTTAGATGTGAGAAATCCAAGTCTCCTGGCTGCCTGTCTCCTGCCCTTCTCAGGGCTAAGCAAATAGCCAAAGAGGCAGCTCAGACCAGAGACGGTGGACCCCCAGGGTAATCAGGCCTGGGACATAGAATATGCAAGATCCTGTGAGATCTGTTTGCTGGAGAATGTTATTAACTTAGAATTTAAAGGCACAGACAGAAAACCAAAACTAGCCCTTTGAGCCATGTAGTCCTTTCATATGATAAAATTCCAATCTCTGCCCAGAATCAGCAGGAGTTCTGTTAGTATCTTTGTAAGTTACCCATCCCCTTTGATCCCTTCTGCCAGACTGTGAATCCACAAACTGAGTCTACTTTCTCATAAAAACCCACTGGAGTAAAGGAACAAGGTGCTCCCCACTTGGAGAGTGGCCACTCCGTTCTTTGCTTCCCCACAGAAAATTGCTTCTGTGTATGATTATTTCTCGTGTTTCGATGAGCCATCCACAGTGTTCAAGTGCTCACTGCCAGCTGGGAGAGCACACGTCACTTAGTCATTATGATATAATTCTATTTAAATTATCAAAGAGAATCTGAATTTTCAAACTGATCAGACTCTACATATTTGAAATTTATTAGATACATTTTTATCCATTTTAAGTAAGTCAAGGCTGCCACTGAAATTATATTTACTCAGTAGATAAAAAAGTGGAGCTTTGTAATGATTTGGTTAGCTGACAATCAATAGATTACAAACTGTAATGTGAATTGAGAGTGAAGGTGGTGTTCAATTTCCTGTTTGGTTATAGATATTGATCAAGTTAATAACATAACTGCAGAATCTCCACTTCCTTCGCTAATATGCATTCAATTTCAAATGTTTTAGCTCATTTGCTCTTTCAAGAGATGTACAAATGTTTATGCTGATTATTTACTCTTCAAGAACGTCTGTCATTTTGCTCTGGCCGGTGTAGCTCAGTGGATTGAGAACTGGCCTGTGAACCAAAGTGCTGCTGGATTGATTCCCAGTTAGGGCACATGCCTGGGTTGCGAGCCAGGCCCCCAGTAGGGGACACATGAGAGGCAACTACGCATTGATTTTTCTCTCCCTCTCTCTCTCCCTTCCCTTCTCTCTAAAAATAAATAAATAAAATATTTTTTAAAAAAGTAATAAAAAACAAAGAACATCTATTATTTTTATGTCTCTATTTGTTGAAAAGCATCATAAGACTTTATTTTATCGTCTTTTACTTTATCCGTTCTTTATTATTTAATCCTCGTTCATTACTTGGTTCCATTTTCCTACCTTTTTATTTATTCATTCCTTCCCTATTCAGGTTCCATTCCTTCCTTATTAGGGTTCCTTACCTATTTTATCTTGATTTTTGTTGCCTTGTTTTTCCCATTTTCCCACTATACTAAGATCTTTCTTATCCCCAAGTAATTTCAGTTTGGTGGGACATTCACAAATAAAGTGAAGGAACATGGCTATTTTGGTTACCACAAAGATCTGCCACATGGTTGAAGAGTGTAACATAAAGGCAGAGCTAGCTGTTTCTTAAAAATTTTGGTCTCTTTACTCTTTTATACGTTCCCTGTGTATAATAACATGGCAAGTCAGAAGTCCCCCAACACTTGATTAAGATGGAATTTAGTATCCTTGTTTAAGCAAAACAACTTCAGTGTAACTCATCACTGAGTTACCTACTTGAGGCATGTTTTTGCTCTAGTATACTGTACTTTTACTCTGTGACTGCAGTTTTCAAGTCTATAACATCTGGCTGGCTTTTAAGTTAATGCCCTTGCTTGCCTGTTAGGGAAGGTCATCAAGAAGACGTGACTGCTGGTTTGACCTGAGAACTGGACCCCGGCAATTGGAGGCTCCCCCTCCCCTCCCACTCCCAAGCATACAGCTTTGCTGTAATAATGTTTTAATGAGACTGTACAGACAGAATACATGAGTAAACCCAGTTAAGACCCTCTGTATGTATGTAACTGAATTCAGTCAAGGCCTCTATATAAAGTATTAAGATTCTGGCAGGTGGGTGCAGAAAACAACTCATCTAGAGGGTCACTCAAGACAAGCCTTGGTTATTAAACCTGTCCCCTACCAATATGGAGTGGTCTGCTTTTTGCTTGGGTCTGTCCCTACCCACTGTTAATAGGGACAAGAGTCAGGTTACACCCAGAAATGCTTCCCAGGACGTTCTCACAAACCAACATCTCCAAATACCCCAACACAGAGCAGCTGCAGATTTCTCCTGCTTTCTTTGTTTTTTATCGGAAGGTTGATATATATAATCTCAGGGAAACAAAATGACAGGAACTGGAGAAATCAGTTGGCGTGCCTTTGACTTTAGACAGTTTAACATTTAAATTGATCTTTACTTTGTTTTTACCACACTGGGTTGAATACTTGCTGTCTTATTTCCACCTACCTGAATTAGAGCTCAGGATGTTTCAAGAGCTTTAGATTCTATTTACAGATGTTATGTCAAAACAAGAAAAGAGTATGTTTTCACTTGTTTCATAAGTAGGTTGCTTCACAAATTTTAACATGTGTATTACAATAAAACTGGCATGACAATCATAGAATTAAGAAAAAGTGGCAAAAACGTTCATTTTCATAACATTCTTAGCCATCTGCTCTAACAGTGCTTTATAACTCTTGGGGGTAGAATATTCGATTCAAAATGATGTATTAAATTAAGCTTGAGTCTTTATATATCTTTGCTGAAGGATTTAAAAAGATCTTTATGTTGTGGTAGAAAAAGCAATATATTAGAACTTATCTGAACAAACCTTTAAGCTTAACAAGATATTATATTTTCTTTGAGAGAGAAAGCATGCAGTGTGCAAGACTGGATCTTCTTGAGTTCATTTTTTTCCTCTTTATATCTTGAAGATGTTATCTTTATTATGGATTCCATTATAATTCATACATATATGCATGAGGTTTCCTAAATCCTTATCCATAGTTCAGTTATATGCAACAGAAGTTCTCACTGCATAAAAACCAGATTTTTTTTAAAAGTATCTCTTTGTTTGCCTTAAACCTTAATCATAGTACGGTATTTATACTTTGGTTAAAACTGGTTTTCCCAATGCTATCTATCCATAAAAGTGAGTGATTCTGTTACATGTTTATCAAGTTTGCAGTCTTTGGTGACCAATGCTATTACTCCCCCCTTTGAATTAAATCTACTGACAGTTGCTATGAGTTCTTTCTACATACCTTCATGGATCTTTCCCTTTACAAATTACCACTAGCTAAAGCACAGACTTGAAATCAAACACCCAGGAGTTCAAATCCCAGTTCTTAACATTTTTTAGTTACAGTAGCATGGGAAGTTGACATATTCCCTAACTTCTCTCAGTTTTACAAGTTTAAGTATTATGATAGAAAAGAAGATATCAATATGATAAAAAAGACTGTGATATCCTAAATTTGTTATCCCATTTTTGCAAAAGTTCTATACATAACTCAAGACTTACCAATCTAAAAATAATGGTCTTGTACATAGAGCACACCATATATACTTTCTTCTTCCTTAGAAATTTGGAGGCAAATGTTATAAACCACTGAGTTCCTGTTCTCTGATCTAAGTACATCTTTCCTGCATTATTGAATTTAGCCCCAGATGCCTTTGTTGATTAAGAAGGTAAGTTTATCAACAATAAAAAAACTACTACCGCATACAATGTACTCCTGGAAAGGCTGCTCTTGAAAAAAAAATGAAATCTGACTTCTGAAACTGTGGCATTAGGCACCTTTTTTCTCTCTGTGCCTAAGATTTTACCTACGTGAAGTGGAGATAAAACACTATCTATTGCAACAGCACTTTGTGAGCTTTGATCGTGATAACACAAAGTATTTCGCCAGTGGCTCACAAAAGTAAGAGTTTAAGAATGGTTAGCTATTAGTATGTGAACTTTGTTTCTATTTAAAAAGTGAAGTGATTAAATTTACAAACTCCAATATTCTTTCTCTTAAAGAACTTTTGCTTTACAGTCATTATTTTAAGTCACACAACAGAAAGTAATGTGAACTTCTTCCACAAGGTCTCCCTGGAAAACCAGTAACTTTGCTGGTGAGAACTTGTTCCCAGGATATTTTCGTCTTATCTGGGTTTATTCATTAATGTGCAGTTTAGACCATCTTAATATGAATATTATTTAGATCACATGATGCTAAAATATTTGATTTAATTATTTCACTGCCATACTTTAAAAGCTTTGGGGGACAGTGAATAAACAGATTTTCTGAAAGCACAAATGTCTTACCACTTAATATAAATGTATACATCTTTTGGACAAGATGATTTTCAGCCCACTATTTGCAAAGAAATTTGCACTGTTCATTCTGTTAGTGGGAGAAACTGAGCCACCCGTTCCCACTTCTCCTTACAACAGGAGACAGTGACTAAGGCCCTTTCCCACGCCACCAGCACTGCTGTTGTCAGCAACCTGATCGGCCTCCACGTGAGAAAACCAGCATTTGAAATTTGTTAGTCTTTTAGAAATTTGAAAAATAAATTTTCTTCTCAACATTTTTATTTTATTTTTTTTAAGATTTTAAGATTTTATTTATTTAATTTTATTTTTAGAGAGAGAAGGGAGGGAGAAAGAGAAAGAGAGAGAAACATCAATGTGCGGTTGCTGGGGGCCATGGCCTGCAACCCAGGCATGTGCCCTGACTGGGAATTGAACCTGCGATACCTTGGTTTGCAGCCCGCGCTCAATCCACTGAGCTACACCAGCCAGGGCTTTTTATTTTATTTTTGAAAACATCAGTTGAGCACTTTTAGAAAGAACATAATACTTTTCACTTTGCACTGTTTTGCTTAAAATTGTATTGTAAACATTTTAGTTATAGTAAACTTATAATTTTAGATGCTGCATAATATTCTATCCATCTATGAATATTCACCTAACTAACACTGTTATTCCAATATTTCACTATTTTTGATACTCTAGTAACTGGCATCTTTGTGCGTATACTTTTTACTTTCTTAAAATTTCCTTAGGATAAAATCTCAGGACTATAATTAAGATTATATAATTTTTACTACTGTTATTAAACATATCTTCCAAAGTTAATGGAAATTTATGGCACATATTTTATTGCTTGACAACTTATTTTTATTTATTTGTTTGTTTTATTTCAGACATTATTAGCAATGTCCCCCATTTCCTTTCCTTTCTGCCCCTCCACCCAGGCCCCACCCATCTACTGGTCTTCACCACGCTGTTACCTGTGTCCACGGACTATGCATTTATATGCACATACATTCTTTGGCTAATCTCTTCCATTCTTCCAATCCTTCCCTTTTGATATCTGCCAATTTATTTTCAAAATACTGCTTGTCCTGATATGAACATACTTTTTAGCACTTAAATTTATTTGACTTTCCCAAAAATAATTATGCTATTCAATGGCATTTTATTTTAAATTATGTTTACTCCTACTTTAAAATATTTATTTACTTACTTATTTTTAGAGAGGGGGAAGAAGCAAAAGAGGGAGAGAAACATCAATGTGTGATCGCCTCTTGCACACACCCTACTGGGGACCTGGCCCGCAACCAGGGCATCTGCCCTGACTGGGAATTGAACCTGAGACCCTTTGGTTCACAGGCTGGCACACAATCCACTGAGCCACACCAGCCTGGATGTTTAATCCTTATAATGTAGTTGTGACAAAGAATCGCAGACAACTTAGAAGGAATATTTCATAATAAGACACAGGATAGCAAACTGAATTGAATTATCATTTTAGAGAGAGTACTATGTTAAGACCAAAGTAACATTTTTTTAAAGATTTTATTTATCTTTAGAGAGAGGGGAAGGGAAGGAGAAAGAGAGAGAGAGAAACATCAGTGTGCGACTGCTGGGGGACATGGCCTGCAACCTAGGCATTTGCCCTGACTGGGAATCGAACCTGCGATGCCTGGTTCACAGCCCGTACTCAATCCACTGAGCTACACCAGCCAGGGCCAAAGTAACATTTTCAGCAGTTACACCGCTGTACTAAAGAAAACTCTCAACTTAGTTTAATTTAAATATTGTGTCAATGAATCAATTTGTTTGAGTTATACAAAGAAATACACCAGAATGCTGCATGCACATTATTTCCTCTGTGTGATATTGACTGATGCTGAGCAACCAGGAGACAGGAAGCTTAAATTGTGTAGTAGTTAAAAATCTAGCTGCAAAATATACATTTTTTATTAAGGTAGTAATTTATTTGTATAATTAGTTTTTATTGAGTACCTATTATGTTCTCAATAATAATCTACACACTAGTTTTATTAAAAGAAATTTAAGAAAAACAGCCAATGATAGTACTGTTGAGTACTCACAGTACTTTAGAGTACATTATAACAAGAGCCATATAAATATTTAATGGATTTGACTAAAGAATTACTTTGATCTGAATCTTAAACAAATCATGCTATAACACCGAGAGTTTTGAGAGGGAAAAGGGATAGAAATGACAGCAAGAACAAAGCCACAGAAACTGGGTTAGAAAGAACAGTCCAACAGAGGTTTAGAAATAAGCATGTTTGAAACTGATTAAATTTTCATGCATTCAGAGATACATGGACATAAGCTGAAAAACAGGAAGTTAATAGTAATAGACAATATCGCCCTGGTTGGGTGGCTCAGCTGGTTGGACTGTAGTCCCATAAACCAAATTCCATGCACCAAAAAGTTGTAGGTTCCATCTTCAACTGGGTGGTGTACAGGAGGCAACCAATTGGTGTTTCTTTCTCACATTGAGGAGCTCTCTCTCTATCTTTCTCTGCCTTTCTCTCTCTCTAAAATCAATAAACATGTCACTGAGTGAGAATTTTAAAAGTAACAGACAGTATTTATGTATTAAGTGCACTTTCTGTAATAAGAACTCCCTCAAATGTTTCACAGACATTTTCTTACCTTTTCCCACCATAGCCCTATGCATTGACATTTTCAAACCCATTTTACAAATAAGTAAACTGGGGCTCACATAGATGAACTGATTGTGTCTAGGATTATATTGTTGGTGAAGAGCAGCGCTGTGCTGAACACACTCCTAATACTAGAGCCTACAGTCTTCTCAGATGTGCAGGAGTGGGAAGACAGACTATCTGTGAATGTCAGAAGGAAACCCATTCTGCTCAAGGGAAGAAACACGTGGAAGGTCAAGGAAATGGAGCCTTCCTTTACATCTTGGGTGAATGTTTGTGAAAATGTGTTAGCACTATAGTTAAATTTGTCATCTCTTTAAATAGATCACTAATATTGAAAATCACCTTTCAAAATCACTAATTTCTCCAAACTAGTGTGTCATTTCATGTACTGGGATGATTTGAAATCGTCATTGCATTCATTTATTTGCCATAATCTCGTGTGAGTTGTAGTTAAATAAAAAAATATTTAGAAGCAGGCCATGATAGTCTATGCATGACCAAATTATAATTAAACACATTTATTCTGTTTCATGTTTCCCTGAGGAGATAAGTCTTTTAGGAATATTGCCTAATTATTTAGGTCATAACTTTCTCTTTCTGTTTACAAGAAAGAAAATTAAGCCTATATGCCAAGTGCGATGGCAGCACTATTACTTGTACAAAGATTAAAGAGCTGAAAAAAAAAAACTGTCAATGTTGACCCCCTGTTATTGCTACAATGATAGTTAGAATCATAGAATCATTGTTTAATTCTCCACTGAGGTCACTGTAGGAAAGTCACGGTAATGCGTCTTCTGTGTTCAAGTAGAAAGGCCTTTGCAGGTTAAATAAGTCACAGAAATTAATAGGCACACTTGAACTTGTTTGGGAAATGACTAGCACTTTCTGCTTTGGTTTTCAAAATTAATATTTGAAAAGTTTTCTTAGGTTATTAATACATGAAACATTTTATTATGTGGCAAGTACTATGTGATTAGCTTTGTGAAATATATTTTTGAATTTTTTATCCCCATATAAAATTGAAATATAAGATAATAAATTCCCTTAGAAGGAAATTCATTAGGAATAGCCTCAGACCACAGATAAAACAATTTTCAGAGATCTGACTTTTTAGTTGTAGAGCTAAGAGACAGACCTCACCTTAATTTTGGGAATTGTGGTTTGGAATTGATGCAATATATTGCATCCATAATAGCCTATTAAAAAGCCTGGTTATTTCATCAAGTGTATTTGCTATGAAGATTTAAAATTTCACATTTAAAAAAATCAGTAACTTGGAGAGTGTTTTACTCAGTGAGGTTATAAAAACCTAAAAGTGTGGAAGATTATATGCCACAGGGAAAACTAGAGTGCTCATATTATATACAGCTGTATAAAAGATTTTAGTAGAGTAATAAAGCCATAGTTTTACAAACCAACACTAATGGTTGTGGTAAAAAGCATGTCTACATAGCTCAGGAATACTGTAACTTTTGCTATGCATTAAGTTAATGAATACCAATGAAGAAATGTAATCTCTTATCTTTTATTAAAATATGTTCATAATTTGAATTAAATAGTACATTTATATTTCATTTGTATTAAACAAGATGTTTAGTCAAAATGATGGAAAACAGAAGTAAAATGTGACTTTCTTACAACTAGTATTTTTAAACTGTAGATTTCTGGTTTACAAGATTTTAGAAGAGCTGTGCAGATTGCTGAATTCTGAACTTGCACAGCCACCTGCATCTAATGGCTTTGATCTGTTCTTTCCGAGAGTAGGAGTATATGGGACATGGATGTACAACAGTTGTTTTAAACAACTTTAAAAATGAGCAGTGATTTCGTAATCTAGTTCTGATAAGTTTTACTCTATTTTTTTCAGCTTCTACTTATGTGAACTGGAAAATGAACTCTAATTAAACTGAATAAAAATGAATTAAATTATTTATTAAAATCTGCAAACAACTTGTTTATTCAGAGTCGGTGTGCTGTTAACTCCATTCACTTTTATACACATAAGGAAATTCTCTCTTCAAAAAAGAAAACTTTCCTTTCCCATCATAAAGTTGTTATTTGGAGTTTATTCTGTTTTGTTACTTCTTTATTTGTTTTTCATCTGAGGGGTGGCAACCCTGTGTAGAGGAAAACACATGAGTCTTGGCGACAGAAAACTTGAGTTAATAAATTAATTAATCTCAAGGTTTATAAACAAGTAGATCTGTGACTTTATGTAAATCTTGGAAACAAAACACAGAAACCCAGGATCTTTAAGAATATCAAATCAGAAGACATAGATGAATTTAGTTTATGAAATTCAAAGACACAACAAAATTGTTGATTATATTCAGAAACATATATGATTATATTTTTCTTAGGATTATAAAAATAAGCTGATTAAAATAATTTAATATTAACAATAATTTAAATTTCTAACAAATTTTATGACATTGATCTCAGAGTACCTGGTCCTAATTAACATGGCCAGTGCTTGGGTATCAGACTTTGATTTTTTAGGACTACTAAACATAGAAAGTGTCATATTACCTAGAGTAGACTGGTGGTGTATACTTCTTACATTTCTGCAATTATTGCAATCAGTGTTGAGGCCAACAGACAAAGTCTCTATAATAATGTGTAATCTAGTACAAGGGTTGAAAAAGCTCTGAAAAGAACCAAGTAATAAGTCCCTGAGGGTGCCAAAAAATGCACCTAATATATGCAAAGATAGTAAATATTTTTGATTGTGTATAACCTCTGTTTCATAATCTTCTTAATATCTATGCCTTTGTTATCTATTTTTACAGCCTTTTAAAACACAACTTCATGACTTTAATATGAAGGCACTAGAGAAACATACTGTAACCTGGATTTGGCCCAGGGGTCATAGTTGGCCATTCCCTGGTCTAGTAAAGGTATTGCAGCGGCAATACCTTAAATCCACAGGTAAGAAATTGCATTACATGTAAGGAAGGGGATCTGCTTACCCAAGGATAAGATGTCATTTATAAAACCAGGTTTAATCCACTTCTCTGGATATGTACTTATTTGAGAAAATGATTTACTTTTTTTAATTTAAAAATTACATATGGCATAAAAAACTTTGGAGCCAGGGAAGATGAAATCAAATTAATGTTAATTGTTGAAAGCACAGAATGTAATAGGTTTCACGAAGAAACAATGTAGAATTTGTATAGCAATCAATTATTACCTTGTGGATATATAAATAAGTGTTTCTCATTTCCATTTCAAGTACTTTTAACAATATCATATGGATGGAAAGAAAGTATCCTACTCGTGCTGGCACATGGGAAAGGAGAACCAAATTGCAGTGTCACCAAAGAAAACAAAATCACTGAAGTTGGAGTAGAACATACTGTGACATTCAGATTATATCTGGATTCAACTGCCCTTGGATGCCAATTTCCAACTATATCCCAGATGGTGGTTAAATTAATAAAACCTTTCATGTGTATTTTAGAACACCAGAGAAGCCATCTGGCTATTGACAGTCATCTTAATTTTTAGTGTCTTTATTGTGAATTTTACAGTTGAGTGTACCATTTTAATGCCAGGAAATGTTTTATCTTCCATATGTAATTATTAAGTACCTAAAAGCACTGACATTTTGAAGCCAGATAAGACTGATTAAGATCTTGTGAATACACATCATATAATGTATTGGAAAGTTTTGCAAAATTCCATCTGAAAACTACTGCCCTCAAATAGGCAAGTGTCTTATGTGGAGGTGTTATGTAGTCTGCATTGTACCTGTAACTGGGACAATTCCCCAATTCTCTGCATGCATATAGACTCAGTTATAATATATTCTTAAGTTGCTTTCATAAAAATTCATGAGCAATAATTGTTGTATGGAAAGTATAATAGATATACTCAGGACCAAAAACTGAGAACATTTTCTGACTTGAATATAAGTTTGTTACTTGAGGATAAATTAGAGATACTAAGAATTTGTCTGATGCCATTACCATGCTAAAAAAATTAAAGATGCTACATAGTTTTGGATGCTAATTAAAATGTACAACCTGTTCCTTATTGCATTTTATGATTTCTACTTGTATTCTAGAAGTGAGGAAAATATTTGTAAAGATCTTCTTGCATCAACACACGTACACACAAGGTAAGAAGTATAATTCTTTAGTTAATATCTAGAAACGGATACAGCAGGTTGGAATTTTATGGTTTCATTTTGAATTTGTTTTGTTTATATAAAAATACAGTTCTCATGGATTTTAATGTTTATAAACAACTAGATGAATCTATTGAATTATTACATTAAAAAATCATGTCAAAAAGGTAGTTGTCGGGAGGGGACCATTCGACATGGGAACGCAGGAAGTTCCTGAGTGCATCCTCTCCCAGGGACTCACCAAATCTACAGCTACATATGAAACAACTCACTCTGAAACAAACCTGCAAAGCAGCTGAATAGCTTCTCCACAACAAAAAATAACCATGGCTAGGAGAGGCAGAGATATGATCTCATTAAAAAGTCCACCTTCCACATGGTGACCCTCAGTCAAGAAGAATCTCACAAATCTGGAATTTCTCCCTGAAGAGTGAGGGCCTTGTGCCCCACTCAGATCAGGATACCCCAACCCTTGGGACCTCTACTGGAGAACTGAACCCCTCAACCAACTGGCTTTGAAAACCCTTTGGACTTACACCCAGGAGACCCAAAGGATTGCAGAGAACTGATATTTCACTGGTAAAGGGATTTTCTCCTCCAGGGACCCAGTGTGGAAGCAGTTGTTTGAAAAGTGCCTAGCTCTAAGATGAAGGAGATTCATTTGTTCACATTAAGTGTCTGTCGGAGGGCAGGGGCCCATTAGGACTCATTCAGAGGATGTAAGTGCCCTTTCTCCTTGCCTTGCCAGTTCCACGTAGGGTGCAGCTCATTGCATATTCTCCACTGCCATACTAAACCCAACAGGCGCATGCTACTCCTGCACATTCCCACTGCCTCCCTAATGCCCAGGGGTGAGTGCAGTCCACACAGGAAACACTGAGCCTCTTACTCTGGCAGCTGAGGACTTGTGTTTCTGGATCTCATGGGACAAAAACAATTGAAGAGAAAGTCTTGGTGGGCTGCCAAGCCCAGGGCACTGTGAGGACAGGAGGCTGAAACACACCCCCAATATTCCTGAGAATAAGGCTTATGTACCCTGAAATTTCAGCCTGAGGGCTGGGGTTCAGATTTGCCACACAACTAGAGCCTGGGGAGGTGCCTATCCAAGAATGCAGGCCCAGCAAGGTCATCTTTGTGCTTCCCTTGGCCTCCCCTCAGCTTGCAGGTTCTTTCCAGAAAGGAACTTACACACTCATTAGGAGCCCCAACTTTTCTTTTCTTTTTTTTTTTTTTTTTGTCGTCATCATAGAGACAGGTCCTGATCACTGGTTCTGGAAGCCAGCAGGATTTACCATTGTGGCCCCACAGTACTACAGACATTTAATACTTTAAAAGCTACCACCTGAGGCTCTGGCTTCCATTCAGCCTAAAACTAGTTACTGATTGAGATTTCTCCCATTGGAACACTGACACATCTTGACATTGTTATGCACCCTCCGTGTTCACTGTGGCATTATTTACAATAGCCAAGATAGGGAAATGACCGAAGTGTCCATCAGTGAATGAATGGATACATACACACGTACAAACACACAAACACATGCACAGTGAGATGCAATTCAACCATAAAAAAAGTGAAATGATGGTATTTTTGACAACATAGATGGGCTTTAAGGGTACGTTAAGTAAAATAAGCCAGACAAAAATAAATGCTATGTGATTTCTCTTATATGTGAAATCTAAAAATCAAAACAAATGAACAAATCACAGGAAACAAAATGAGCAGATACAGAGAACAGATGGGTGGCTGCCCTAGGGGAGGGGGTTAGGGGATGGGCAAAATGGTCGAAGGAGAATAAGAGGTTCGAACCTCCAGTTACAAAATATGTAAGTCCTGGTGATAGATATTGTGTACAGCATGGTGAATGAAGTCAATAACATTGTGTTACATATTTGAATGCTGAGAGTAAATTTTAAACGTTTCATTGTACGAAAAGAATTATGACTGTGTGATGATGAATAGTAACTAGATTATTATAGTTTTCATTTCTCAGTGTACAAAATCTCAAATCACTTTGTTGCACCCCTCAAACTAATATTACCATTTAATGTTAGTATCAATTACATCTCATTTAAAAAAAATACACTTTTTAAAAGTAACACAAGTTCAGTCTAGAAAAAAAATCAGCCATTGTTAATATAATGAAAACAGTTTGCCTGACATGGATGTAACCTGGAAGCCAAGAAGAGAGTACTGGAATGCACGTACGTGAACTGTGATGACTTCACTGTACTAGTCAGTGGGGGTGGTAGACACCATTGAGTGAGAATATGTACTGTGTGGCTGTCGCATTCAAAATGACTAACTGAGTAGAACAATGAATATGCACAAAACGTTGTGTTAAACCTGAACATTTTGCTTAGGAAGCTATTTGTATCATTCAGAAGGCTGCAGCTATGGGCAACTGGTGATTGGCAGCTTCATCAGGACAACACACCTGCTCATGCATCATACCTTGTGCAGAGATGTTCTGGCCAAACATCAAATCACCCAGGTGACTTAGCCTCCCCACAGCCCACACTTGGCACTCTCTTACTTCTGGCTTTGCCCAAAACTAAAATCACCTTTGAAAGGGAAGAGATTTCAGACCATTAGTGCGATTCAGGAGCATACAATTGGGAAGCTAGTGGTGACTGGAAGAACTGTGTGAGGTCCCAAAGTGCCTACTTTGAGGAGGACTGAGGTGTCATTGTTCTATGCACAATCATTCTTGTATCTTGTATCTTCTTCAATAAATGTCTCTTTTTCTCATACTACATGGTTGGACACTTTCTGACCCACCTTTTTTATGCAAATAAGTAAAGTTAATTTTATCATTTAGAGCCCAGTAACTCCTACACTTAGGCAGAAGAGAACACCTTGCCGATACTGTGTAGGATTTAGAAGAGGGAAGCAGTATTAGATGAGTCACTGATAATCGGTGCAAGAGACCAGAGGCCAGAACCTATTCTTTCTAATGCATAAAAAATATCTGTATTCTAGATTGTCCACATTGCCTTTCTGTAGATTGCATAGCAGTAGAGGGGGTACTAGAGCTGAGTGGAGGAAAAACAATAGTGAAATCATCAATACCATTAGCAGTATATTAATTTGCCATTTTTATTCTTCCACCCAGGGAAATTAATAGTTCCTTAAGGGTTAGAGATGTTGTCTTATTTGCCCTGGGCAGTGTTCTAAGTGCTTAACATATTTGGTAAACTTAGTTAACTTAAGAACCTATAATCTACATGTAACATAGAGCCCACCATCAAGAATTATGTGCTATCAGTGAATCAAGGCCAGAATGGTAAGGCAGGCCATATGAAAGAAATAATGCGACCAGAGCTCTGCCACAATTTATGGTAGAATAAGAGGTCCAAGAATAATAATGGTGGAGTCAGGTTTGAGATCAGCAGGTCAGTTATTATCAGCAACCCAGAGATGCGGGTGCAGTAGAGGGCATGCTGCCAGTACAAAGTCCAGTGGAACTTGTGGCATTTGCAGCAGCTCAGTAAAAGTAAAAGAAGTTTTCCATGACTATCAGCAATGATGCAAAACTGGTGGAGGAATACACAGGAGTAGATTATACAGAGGTGAACCCCAAGAATCCATTGCTTAAGATTACATTAGAGGCATTCCAAGAAATTATGAATAGGAACAAGTGAGTAAAATAGGAACAAATGAAGCAGAATGGGAATAAAACCATATCAGGACAAAAACTGGTTAGAAAAGTATACTAAGACCGAGATTTCCTCACTTTCACCCAATTAAGTCAGTTAGTATCTAAGGCAAAGAAGGAATATCATAGAACATTTTTCCTTCCAAGAGAAGGATGAAGCCTGAAAAATAATAGACATTATTCACTGTCAAGGCCAAGAACCAGAAAGATTTTCTGACTCAAGTCCATGTTTATTACTTTGAGGCTGAAATATAAATGTCAACATAAGACCTAGAAGTCCTGAAATATAGTCAGAGATTAAACCAGAAGACATAAAATTATTTCCTAGAAATATATTTGTCCCCAAAATATGAGAACAAATGGAAAGATATTAATCTATTTTTTCTATATATTACACATATTCAACTTTTCAGCTATATATGATGATAATGAGGTTTGAATTTAAGCAAAGTGAGTAAAACATAAAAATGATGTTTGAGATATTTGTGATGTATTTTAAAAGGATGAAAAATAATCTGAGACTGTTATTCTTTATTTATGAGTTTGTCCACATTATTTTGGTCTCCTTAACATGTTAAGCAGTAAAATCCTGTGCAGCAATGTCAAAGGCGATATTATCTTAAAGTTATAATATGTAGGCCTTTAGCTTGTGGGTTGTGTATTCATGTGCATGTCCACCATTCAAAAATCTAGCTGAAAAAGAGAATAATGCAAGGAATGAGGAAACAATGGCACAAGGGGTCTTGTCAACCATTTAGTAATAGTGATTCAGCATACATAACATAAAGTTCTTCTGCTTTTAAAGATGGCATCTATTGGCTTCAGCATTGAGAGGCTTGGGTCCTCTCCTCCTACCTCAATTTCTAGTAAAACAGCTGGATCCTCTTTATTTCAGTTGCATTGGATGCTTCCTATGGGTGGCGCTCTTCTGCTGTTGCCACCATAATACGGAGCAAGTTTAGTACCAGAATACATTTGCTAAAAGTAGTTTAAGTTTTTCTGACTTTACCTTTAATAACCACTTGATCCCCTCAATACACATTTTGTTGAAGAAGGGGACTTTTTAAAAAGTTTGTATCCAATTACAAGCATTATGAAAGCTGAAGTAACGCTTTTGTTTTGTGGTGGCAGCTACAGCATCACAGGATGAAGCATTTAAGAATGTGACAGAGTGGACAACTGGTAGACCATTCAGTGAGCGTAGTTAATATGAGCTTGTCTTATGAGCTTAGTTAGTATTACATGGATCTTCACAGAGAAGATATGAATGTTCATTTATCATGATATATTTACTGCAAATTGAATTTAAAGTACAGAAAATAACTGGTAGATTTGCATGAAGAAATTAAATATTTCCACAAGTAAAAGTTAATTTTTCTGGCGCTTTCTCAGTTTGAGAGCAACTCAGTCTCAGGAATGTAGTTTTTGTTCCTTTCAGAGCTCTGCTATCTATTTATAAAATAGAACTATAACTTAGGGTATACAAAACACAGTGAATAATTAAATTACAACCTTTTCACAACTATTTCTTACACTTTACTTCCTTAAAAGTTTTCTTGTTGGAGAGATGGTCTGTTATGGTGGATAAATTCATTACTTCTCCAGTATGAATACACTCTAACATCCATAGCATACTAATATCTTTGTCTTAGATCATTAGTGGAAGAATTAGGAGGTAAGATATGACTCTAACATGGTGCAATAAGTGTAAGCAAAGGAAGAAAGCAAAATGTGATGTTGGAGGATGAATCTATGTTAAGTTTCATCATGAGAAAAATTTGCTGAGAGGAGAAAGCTGTGATTAATTGTCAGCCTTATTTAACATAATCTTCAATATAATTGGAATGTCTGTATTATTCACACTTATCCTTTCTAAATTTTGTACAATAAAATTATGAGGTCATATTCAGGGTGTTATTTACCAAATTCTCTAAAGTCAATAAGGTTATTTTTTTGAAAAGGTAAAATAAACATCAAATATTGAATGAAGTATCAAAAGTCCTAAACACAATGCCTTCAGTTATTATGATACATACAAAATTTTACTAAATTAACTTTCTGAATCTCTCTCTCTTTCTTTTATACACACAAACATTTATTTATTTTTATTTCTATATGCCCCTATTAAGCCTTAAACATTCTATATTTTTCTGGAGGGAAGAAAGGTCTAGTAAGCACAGTGGTAGAATAATTGCAATAGGAACAGGATGAGAGAGAGGAAGAGAACTGACACTGTCATCAATACAATATTAATCGTATGATAGCATAGCGTGTTCAGTCTTAAAACTGTCCCCTTACTTGTCTTGTTTGTAATGCTTTCCTCATAATCATCTCCTCTTTCCAAACCACCCTTCTAGTAACATTACACTGTATTTCAGTAATGTTTTACATGCTCTTCTCTTTCTTGACCATTTATCTGATCTCTGTTGTTCAGTTCTAAAGTACTATATCCAGGTATTTTCCTAACAAAAGAAACAGTCTTTAGGACCAGCATATACTATGACTGCATCTGTACCAGGCAGTGACTTCCAACCATTAACAAACATGTCAAAAGGCCCCACGCTCCCCAAACATGTTGTGCGGTGTTCAGAGGTGTGCTGGATGTCTGAACAAAGAAAACGGCTCCCATCTGTCATGTTTTCCAACTTCCATCATGTCAATACTTCCACCATGGTCAATTGAAGTTATCAATGGATATCAGAAGGTTTGCAAAATTCTTGAAAATTAAACCATTAGCTTTGGTAATCCAGTTCAAGCTAAGACCAGCACACTCCTGCTGGATGAAGTTCAGGGAATACTGGGCATCTACCTATAGGGCAATTAGTTACAAGAGGAAAAATAAATACATCCTAATACATTTTTGTCAGAGAATTTGCAGATTATCTGTATTTCTTCATGAAACTAAGGCAAGGACATGAATTATTACTGACTCATATCTCTGAAGGAAAAATATTAAGTATCCAGAACATAAATTATGGCACAAAGCTGAATATCAAGATCATACACAACTTTTTCCATACCATAAAGCTTGAGTACATAGTGAAAAACAAGTAGCTGTTCATCATTTTAAATGCACCAAATGAAAAATCAAAATTCCCATTAAAGTCTCTTCTTGTTCAATAATGGTGGAGTCCAAGAAACAGGGCAGGGGAGAAAACGTGATGTGTCCAAGAAGATCTTATCCCATTTCAGCTTCCTGTTTTCATATGCTTGCTTTTTTAAAAAAAGGATAAATGCCATTTTATAGAAATCTACACTAAATTTACTTTTCTAGACATGAGTTTAAATTTGGGAGGGAATTAAAATTTGCTGATGTTGTCTGCTACATAAGAATAAATGCTGTTTGGTTTTAAAATTAGAGTAAAAGAAATGCTTTCTTTAATCAGGCCAATGTGGTATATTGAGAAATTTAAACATCAGGATGATTGGATCACTTTGTTTTTTATACTTAAACCATCTTTTATACATGTCAACATGATCAATATTATGCATTGCAAAATGAAGTTGAAAGTCCATAATAATTTATCTGTAACTTATTTTGTCATTGTATAATTTTTTACATTCATTACTGTGTTGGATGGTATAGATACCATTAGCCACACTTTCTTGTGGTTCAAAACATTTAGAAACACATCTTTGGTGGGTGAAGTTGCCCATATTGAGTGTCTGTCCCTCTCCAAAGTAGAAATGTATTCTAACTGAAGTGTTTGTCCAACAGTATTTAGTCATGTGCCATGAGCCCCAACAACCAGAAAGTTGTATGTGCCTTTTATTCATTAAACTAGAGAAGCCAAAAACAACCAAACAAACAAACAGAAAAAATGCCTTCCCGCTATGAATCTTCCATGGCAGGAGAAGCAGAGCTTCTGAAGGCAACACGCGGTGTCCAGGGGCTGTGATACACACCAGGCTGTTTACGCCAACAACGAATGGCATCAGTGGGTCCGAGAAGAGCTCCGCCTTATTATTTGAGTGGAAACTCCATTACATAAATTCTAAAAATGATCCTTTAGTCCTTCCTGAAATATCAAATATCATTTTATGCATTTATGTTTCCTCTGAACCATTTTTTTCAAATTTATAACCAAATAGTGAAACAAATGATTTAAAAGTATTTTACAACTGATGTGTCATAAAATTGGTTTTACTTAAGTCTAGATTTATTTTTTAATGAAATAGTACAGAAGCATTAGTAAAACATACATAATAATACAATAGTTCCATAAAACCTCTGTCTTACCCATGCCAGTGTATGTGTGATATGTCTGTAATATGTATATGTACATGAGTATATGTTAATACATGCATGTATATGTGTATATGTGCACATAACATGATATATATACATATATGTGTTTGTATATGTATATATGTGTGTGTGTGTGTGTGTATACACTCATTATTTTGTTTAATGGTGCCACAAATCTTGGTGTCATCCTTGACTCCTTTTCTCACACATGCATAGCTTTCAGTGAATCAGGGTGACGGCACTTTTAAAACACCCCAAATGACAACTCCTTATCAACTCACCTGTCACCATCCTCATAGAAGTCATATTATGTCACTCACCATGATAACAAAAGTTTGGCAACTGGTCTCTTATCCTGCCCTTATTGTCTTTAGAGTTGTCTCAACACAGCAATCATAGTGATCACATTAAACCATAAATAGAATCATTTCCATCTTTCCCTCGAAACTCTCCAGTGGCCTTTTACCTCACTCAGGGTAGGAATCCAAGAGACGCTGGAGCTGACAGGGCCATCTAAGGCACACAGCGCTTTTCTGCCCAAACTCCTTTACCTCTCTCCATGCCATTAACCCATGTCATCGATTCTTGCTTCTGTAAGTGTCCTTGAACATCCAAGTCTCTTGTCTTAGGATTCTTTGAAAAAGTGATCATTCTGTGTGGAACGATGCCACCTATCACCAAGGCTCATTCTCCCTCCTCCTTAAGTATCTACTCAAAAGTCATGTTCTCGGGGAGGCTCATCCTAGACACCCTAAAATTTCCACTCTGCCTACCCATGCAAATATGTTTCATTTTGGCTTTCCTGCTTATTTTACCTTCTAACCACTTATTACCATGTACCACAGTATAAATTTAACTTTCATTTCTATGGTTGCCAGCTCAATGAAGGCAAAATTTGATTTCCCTTTTGTTTCCTAATACAGTCCCAGTGTTTGGCCATTACCAGGTGCTCAATAACTGTGTGTTGCCTAATGAATGAACTTTTGTAGTACTTGCAAAAAAATGTTAAAATTAGTGTTGGGGTATTTACCCCTTAACAACAGCAAACATAAATGAGGATCAAAAGGCTTAAGGAGAGAGGGAGGGTGGTATGGAGGAAGGTGCTCCATGGGTATGTCCTACCAGCAAAAATCTGTAGAAGGGGGATTGTAAGCAGCTGACCTCAGGAAAGATAGCTTCCTTAAAAATTAAGAACCATATGATTTCACTCATGGGATATAAAACTGAAAGCAACAAATGAACAAACAAGAAAAACAAACAAAATCTCATAGACACAGACAAAAGTACGGCATGGTTATGATAGGGAAGCCGGGTCAGAGGGTAGTAAAAGTAAAGGGGACCGGATATATGGCATAGGAAGTAGATTTGATTTTGGGAGGTGGGCACACAATGCAATATACAGATGATGTATCCAAATTGTACACTCAAAACCTATATAATTTTATTAACCAATGCCATTCCAATAAATTTAATTTAACAAGAGGCTATTCATTGAAATTTGGGGGTTAAGGGATCTGAGAAAGCCACAGAAGGAACAGAGAAAGAACCAATTGTAGGCAATTATCCACAAGCTGGTGCCTGCTCCTGTCCTGTGAAAGATGTATAATATAGTATCTTTTAGTCTTCCCTATGTGGGAAGACTGAAGTGTGTGTGTGTGCGTGTGTGTGTGTGTGTGTGTGTGTGTGTGTGTGTTGGAAGGATAAAGCTAGTATATCTAAGGTGTAGGTCAGAGACTGACTGTGCCCACTTCTCTGTTCCCCAACCTGCAGGCTAAAGCAGTGTGGAACTCAGAAAGGGGAGCTGATCTAAAAAACCTTACTCACAGAAGACCCTCAGTTCTGTTTCTGGGATAGCTGGTAGTAATAGGGAGAGTTAATTCTCTGCCAAAAGGAGAGGTGCAAAAAACATGTACTGAAATTTAGGAAAAAATAAAGATCAGTATTGGCTAGAGTGTGAGAAAGGTTAGATGGAGAAAGGAGATGAGATTGTCACTGGCAATCTGAATAGAAGAAAGAGGCGTGGGCTTCAGGGGAAGCAGACCGGGGATTGAGCAGCCCGGGCTGGCTGCCCTGAGTGCAGGCCTGGAAGGGAGAGGAGTGTGTGGTGGACTGCAAACATTGATGCTTTTCCTCTGATCTTCTAGGGACATTGTTCAACTGTCTAATAAATCAAACACTCAAAGGTTTGTGGCTGTCGTATTTGAAATAAAAAATAAGTAAATCAATGTTGAATTCACAGCTGCAATACTATTAGTGGTTCTGCTAAAAATGTCTGTGTTGACTTATGAGTTGATCCGTGTGCTGAGGCTGCCTGGCTCTTATATGCATTATTATATGATGATTAGATGTTTAGTGTATAAAAAGTATGATTTAATCTCAATTTCATCATCAATAGCACCAAATTGTTTTTTAAAAAATGACAAAGTTTATCTTAAATGTTTTGCTTATAAAATTAGTCTCTGGATTGAAGCAATAAAAGAAATGTTGGAATATCATTAGCCATTAGCCTATAATCAGGAAAAAATGTTCATGATAATTTATGATAACTTATACAATAACTGAATGATGTTATCTTTTCACAGTCTTATGTGGCAACATGTGCCAGGGTGTTACTAATCTCTGTAAGCTGACTCAGGAAACATGTACCAGGTATACAGAGCAAGATAAATCCCTATTTTAGGACATGAGAAAAATAAACACACTAATGAAAAGCAGACCTTCTACTTTTATATTCCTATTAAAAAATCCTACAATGCCATCTCATTGAAAAAATGCTAATAATTGGAGAACCTATCTTGCAGAAAAATAGAAGAGCTAGTTTCCTAACTTTATCAAGATTGCTTTGAATAAATTATTAATGTACCTTGAAATAAATTGAACACTTTTACATATTTTTGGTAAAATACCTTTTTGTATTTTCTCATTGTTATGGTTGTTAAGCACACAATGAATATAAATAATCTGGATAAAATTTTTAAGAGACACTTATACTGTGTGTTAGAGATTCAACAAAAAAGTGGAGACTTTAGTTATGTCCCATATAATAAATTCATCTTTGCCAAGAAAGAAGCTTTGAAAACCTAACTTATTGTTGCTGCAGAAAATGGCTGTCACATCTGTGTGTTAATAAAATGTAGAAATGTAAAATTTGAATGTACAAATATAACTCCCAAAATGATAATAGAATTAAACATGAAGACATTATGTTTCATGCATATTTAACATTAAGCAATAGGTATGGGCTGTATCCTCAATTCTGCTTGCATATTTGCATATTAAATTCTTCTTAGAACTGGTTCGCAAAGACATTACAACAAATTATATTACCACGGAACATCTTGACAAAGTGTATTACTGACATTCTAAATTTCTGCTTATTTGCATCTTTGATAATGACCTTGGTGGTCTCATTCTTCAGAAGCTACACTGGTTTGATCACCAGTGCAAATCGTAATGTATTATGAAAAGCAAATACTCAAATCTTCTCTGCACTTATACTTCTCAGGAATCCACATACATCCACTGGTATTACATTCAGGGAAGGGAGTATTTTCTGTCCCCAATTCCCGTCTCCTCATGACCAGCAGGCAGATGATGAAGCACAGTTGTAGGGCCTGCTTCCCAAGCAGAAACCATATATTTTGGGTCATCACTAAGGCTGACAAGTATTTTCCTTTTCTTTTTATTTATTTTTTTAACACAACACATTTCCTTTTACAATTAGTTCATGGAGCCGGCAGATACAACAACACAGTAGCAATCCTCCAAAGCCTCCTAAATTAACCATCATTAAAATTGATTCATTCATGCTTGCAAAATAAGACTCTATATCCTTTGAGAATTGCATTATTGATGTCATTTCTAACAATCAAAATAGTTTCTTAAAATTTTGAATGCCATTTATCTGCTATAAACACAGTGCAAGTTCATATTTTTTGCAAATTCTGCAGAGACTGTGGATTTCATTAGATAGTTAAAAGTAAGTTTAACAAATTATTAGAAATCCTGATAGTAGTTACTTCATGAGTTTTAGTGTATGAAACACATATCTTTGGGACTGGAGAGTGATACCTTTTGCAAAAATATTTAGGAATAAAATAAGATTTTGAGGTGTTTGGATAGGTTTTATGACAATATTAAGCCCTAGGATTTTTTATGTAATGGAGAAGCTACAAAGGTGCCCAGATTTAAAATATTAAAAAGTTAATTACATATCTATCATTATTTCTCAAACAACCAAGGAAAATGGAGAATGATTTTTTAAACCAATTTAAATATCTTAGTTAAGCAATTAATTATTTTTAGTTAAAAATCTTGGTCATCACCTTTAAATATGCTGATATAGCAGGTGCCACACAGTGTCCAAGAATCTGAATTTTTAGCCTCAGAAAATTAGTACTCAGGTGTCCACATTTTAAAAAAGGGAGGTTATACTCCAGATCATTACAGCTCTCTTGTTAATAGGAAATTAAAGATATATTTATTTTACACTAAAAAATTTGGCACTTCTTCAAGAAGGACATATGGAGGGCTCAGAGACATATGAAAGGATGCTCAGCATCACTAACCATCAGAGAGATGCAAATTAAAACCACAATGAGATACCACTTCACACCGGTCAGAATGGCCATCATAAACAAACCAACAAACAACAAGTGCTGGCTAGGTTGTGGAGAAAAAGGAACCCTAGTAGACTGTTGGTGAAAATGCAGACTGGTGCAGCCACTGTGGATATCAGTATGGAATTTCCTTAGAAACTAAAAGTTGAAATACCTTTTGACCCAAGAATTCCACTGCTCATATTATATCCTAAGAGCCCTGAAACACCAATCCAAAAGAACCTATGCACCCTAATGTTCATAGCAGCACAATTTATAATAGCCAATTGCTGGAAACAGCCTAAGTGCCCATCAGTAAATGAGTGGATCAAAAAACAATGGTACATTTACATGATGGAATACTATGCTGCAGAAAGAAAGAAGGAGCTCCTACCTTTCACAACAGCATGGATGGAACTAGAGAGCATTATGTTAAGTGATAAGCCAAGAGGTGAAAGACAATTACCATATGATCTCACCTATAAGTGGAACCTAATCAATAAAACAAACAAGCAAATATAATATAACCAAAGACATTGAAATAAAAAACAAACTGACAATAAGCAAAGGGGAGGAGGAGGGGGATAATGGGAGAAAGAATGGGAAGGGTCATCAAGAAACGTGTGTAAAGGACCCATGAACAAAGACAAGGTGGTGGGGATAGAATAGAATGTGGGAGGTAGGTGTGGATAGGGCGTGGGAAAGCTGTGGGAGGAAAATAGTAACAACTGTAGTTGAATAACAACAATAAAACATTGAAAAATATAAACAATAAATGATGCAGACACTGGCCCGCAGTGTCCGAGTCATTATGAATGATATGAGACATTCACATGGATTACCAAATCCGGTGGAGTGAAAGGGACAGCATGGCTTTTCTCTCAAGGGGAGCAAAAGCCACCACCTCTGCCATGATAGGCCTTTATTGAGTTTCCCCACCCATTACATGATGGTCCTCATTTACTATGCACAGGTTCACTTTAGGTGGTTACCTCTTACAGAAAACAAAGGAGCCAATGATGCTAATCACATCGCAGAAGAGGGATATTTGCAAATGAAAAGGCAAAAATGATTGAACCTGTTACCCTCATCCTTGGAAGGTTTAGCATGGATTTTAGGAAGTTACTTTGCAGTAAATGTCCACAATTCAGGGTGAGGGAGTTTTAGCAAAAAGCAAGACTCATAGTGGCCTAGGTACATTGCAGGCCTGATAGGAAGAACCTATCTGTGGGCATGGGTCCTGTGCATCTCCAAGTGGGACTGGGCCCATGCCATGCAGAACAGTCTCCTACAAATAAATCTGTAATAATAGTAGGCATGCCCACGATAGACATGAAATCTATTTATTTGCTTACATGTTTATTTTTTTTAATCAGCATACTTTTCAATGCAAGCATCAGAAATCCCTACTTGTCTGGTTTTAAAAATAAGAAATATGTCCTGGTTGGTGTGGCTTAGTGGATTGAATCCAGGCCTGTGAATCAAATGCTTGCTGTTTCAGTTCCCAGTCAGGGTGCATGCCTGGGTTGCTGGCCAGGTTCCCAGCAGTGGGTGCATGAGAGGCAATTACACATTAATGTTTCCCTCTCCTTCTCCCTCCCTTTCCCTCTGTAAAGATGAATATATAAAATCTTTTTAAAAAGTGTTTAAATAAAAATAAGAAATAGTTCACCCTACTATAAAACAGTAAGGTTGGGGATAGAAGGCTCCAGGAGTATAAATTAAGTTACTAAATCACTTCCCTAAGGGCCAATGGACTTAAAATCTCTCTGCCACTTCTAGTGTATTAGTTTGTTCACAGGCTAGGTCTTCATAAGGCCACAAAATCTGCTGTAGTTCAAGCCAGAATGCTCAGAAATACAAAGAAAGGGTCAGTGAATAAGAAGGGAATATTTTTTAAAAGATGATAGTAACCTACCTAGGACAGGTTCCTGGAAAACATGCATTTTAATCTAATTGGCTAGAGGTGTTTCACAGACCAATGGCTAAATCCATCATTGGAAGTGAGAATGGGCAGAATGATTGGTTCAAACGGATCAGGCATGAAACCTGCACCTGGAGATCTAATTCTCCTCATTCAGTTGGTAAGGGATGAACACAAACCTTTGATTCTGCCAGCAAAGAAGTAAATATCTATTGGTCAGGCCATCAAAATTTTCTACTAGTGGACATTAAACATCTCCTCAAATATTTTATGAAAGTTTTTCACGTGGGTCATGTAAAGCATTAACAAACCAGCTCTATTTTGCACTGTTCAGGTTTTTGAGTGGATAAGGCAAATATACTTACAAAGTGAGTTGAATTTTTGAAATTATTCAATTTGAATATTTGTATTACATCATTATTTACAAAGTCTAACTTGGGGGCATGAGGGGTTTAGATATTTCTTAAGAATAAAACTTCCATTGTTCTAAGAGGATGTAAGTCCACCATGCTTTTTTTTTTTTTTTTTTTTTTGGCATTACTGATTATTGTGCTGGGAGAAGGGGAGATAACTCATGAAGGCAAGAATGATGAATTACATAAGATAAGGTAATCAGGCTTTCTATTTTTAATATATTGTTTCTTAGTCCCACTAGATCCTCCATTTGTCACTATTTTCTATGTGCTGTCGATTTCAAAGGATATAAATCATGAGTTAATCATGTTGCGTTTTATCAACCCCTAATAGATCAGCGTGCATTTCACACTGCACTAGGCCAGCATGACAGGAATACGGAATCGAGGAACTTGAGGATGTTGTGCTTTCTCAGCTGGTAGCTGTGATTGATGCCGAGGTTGCTAACATGGAATTCACGCTTGCTCCTATCAACACAAGACAATCGGAACAGGGAGCTGAGGTAATATTAAAGTGATAAATAAGCCTGTCATCTGAAAACCATACCTGTCTTTAAAATCTACCCCTAGTTGAACACACATTGTTAGGCCACATCGATTATCAGGCTCAGCACAGTACACTAAGATTTCTTTCACTTACAGTGTACACATTCCCCACGATGATTCTAAGTCTGCTATTTACATTGACAAAGACTGGATCGAGAACACAATGAATTATCAGTTAGGAACTGCATTTAGGCAAAAGAATGGAAGAGATCCAAAACAATGGTTAAACAAATTTTAAAATAGGTTCTTACTTTGCCCTGGCTGGCGTAGCTCAGTGGATTGAGTGCCGGCTACAAACCAAAGCATCACAGGTTCGATTCCCAGTCAGGGCACATGCCTGGGTTGCAGGCCACAGCCCCCAGCAACCACGCATTGATGTTTCTCTCTCTCTCTCTGTCTCCCTCCTTTCCCTCTCTAAAAATAAATAAATAAAATCTTTAATAAAAAATAGGTTCTTACTTTAAGAACTTTTTAAATAAAAAAAATTCAGCACTGTTGCTTTGACTCCAACATGTTTTCAAACCAACCAGTCCCTTCTAACTGTGTTCTTTTAACATCATCTAGCTTTTAACATCCATCCTTCTGGTAGAATCCTTATTTCTACACTTGCAAGATGGCTGCCAGAGATCCAGCTATTAAACAGGTGTTTCATGAAATAAGAAAACAAAACACAAATGAAGTTCATGTTGTATTGACGAGTGCCCTTTAGAGGGCTCCCAGTAAGTCCTGCCTTTATCTAATTGGTAAAAAGCTATATACATGACAACAGGAAATAAAATGGAAGTCGGAGAAATAGTCTTGGGAGGAGAAGAAAGGAACTTATTAAAGCCACAAGTAAAACAAGTTCCATACTCAGAATAAAGGAGAAATGAATATTGGGGAGCATTGAGCAGTTAGTCATATTTATCACTGTGAGACAAATAGTGCCTAGCAGTGCAAAAAGGAAAGAGTGACACAGATAGCCAAAATAAAGTTCAACATCAAGCAGAGTTTTTGACTGAGATGCTGATAACATCCTATCCAGAAAAGGGCAAAGGAGACACAAGGAAATCCTAATGCATCCCCTTCAGGTCCAGTAGAACCTCATCTGCTTCCACAGATCCAGCTTTTTTTCCTGTGCTCATAACTCTCAAATATGTGCATGAAATATTTCTCTCCCCTCATTGTCATATGGATGCCAATGCCTAAATTATTCAGTGTTAACTATTTTGTATCTATATTTCCAAAACTAAATTTCTTTTTTTCTGATTCCTTAATTCTGTCAATGACATGGTTATTCTTTCTCGAACATGATTGAAATTCTATATTTAACCTAAATTCATTCTGTGCTCTTCCATTTATCTTACACAATAAGATCTCGGTCCTAGAGAACACATCCCCAAAGTTTCTCTATAATAACCCCTTCATCCTTATTACCATTATCCTCATTTATATCTTGGAGTAATCAGGGGAAAACTCTTTTTCCAGACTTTTCTCTCTCTTTTGTGCCATCCTTCCTACAAAATGAACAGATGTTTCAAAATTATTGTGAAAGACAAAATATATATGTATATGTTGAGGGAGAGAGTTTCATTGAGGAACTGGTTCACACAGTTATAGAGGCTAAGGAGTCCCCTGCTGTGCTGTCTGCAAGCTGGAGACCCAGGAAAGCCAGCACTGTGAATGTCCTGTGAGTCCACAGGCCTGAGCATCACAGGAGGAGGTGGTGTAAATTTCAGTCCAAGAACTACCCCAGATTGAATCTCTGAAAGCCAAATGGGCAAGTTCCTCCTTCCTCCACATTCTTTACTCTGCTCAGGATTTCAACAACAGATTGGATGGTACCTATCTACCCACATTGGAGAGGGTAATCTACTTTACTAAGTCCACCAATTCAGATACTAACCTCACCTGGAAACATCCTCCCTGCCAGATGCAGAAATAACATTTAATATGAGCACCCCTTGGGCTCAACAAACTGACACATACAATAAGCCAACACACCTTGTTGCAATCACTTCAGTCTCTAAATGAAAATCATTGAAGAATCATGACACCTTGAGAAGTAAAAACACCTCAAGATAGTTTCTAAACTTTTACTAATATTACATCAATTTACTTTGCCAGTCTTAATTTTTAACCTTCTATTGCGCAATATATTCTAACTAACGAGACCACTTATTCCCCAAAACGTCCTTTCCTTGCGTGTTTGGACTTTGGCTCACACTCTAACCTTTTGTGTGGGAAACAGCTTCCCAGTTATATCTTTTTTTATTATTCAATTTCAAATGCAAATGAAACATTTTCCATAATAATTGTTCTCATTTATCCATCTGGTTGTAATATCTATTTTGACTTTTTAGAGCTTTGTAGTATTTAATTTTTATCTCTTTTAAGGCATTTAACTTAGTGTGCCTTTTATTCAAGTAATTTGACACAATTGCATACAATATTTATTTAAGTGATTAGATATAGTTTTATACTCTTTTCTTGATTAAATAGTTCACAATACATAATTATTAATAATATTATCAATGCATCCTCTGATATGTTAATCACAGTATAGAAATGTGGTTCGCTTATATGCCCACAAAAAAAATGTAGACATTTATGGATTTTGAATTAGGTGTATAGTGTGGTATGTATGATAAACGTTCAGTGTTAAATACCAGTATTTATCTTCAGACCACATGGAGATGACTTCTACTACAACGTGGAGGTAGTCTACATCATTGCTTTTCAAACTTTAACATCCATATGAATCACTTAGGAATTTTATTTAAAATGAAAATTCTGCCCTGGCTGGTCTGGCTCCATGGAGTGAGTGTTGGCCTGTGAACCCAAGGGTTGCTGGTTTGATTGCCTGTGAGGGCACATGCCTGGGTTGCCAGCCATGTCCCCAGTACGGGGTGTGCAAGAGACAACTTAATGTTTCCCTCTCTTTTTTCCTCTTTTTACCTCTCTCTAAAATAAATAAATGAATTCTTTAAAATGCAGATTCTAATTAAGTCAGTCTTTGATAAGGCCTGAAATTCTGCATTTCTTAAAAGCTTCCCAGTGTTGCGGTCCTGCTCACCCTCTAACCACATTCTGAATAACAAAAGCAATGAATAAAGGAAGAGATCAGAAGATATTTGCAAGGTATTTCTGTGGGTGTCTAAGTTTATACAGCTATAAATGATACACTAATAGCAATAATATCTACCTCATGCTGTTGACACAAGTGTTAAACTAGATTATGACTAAAATATCATCCCAATATTATTTTAATCAATATATCAATTTGGAAATAGCCGTACATTATTCTCCAGAAAACTGAAATTACATATGTCAAAAATGTAAACATGGCATTTTTGATAAATCATATATCTTTAAGTGTAACCATTTAAAAACAATGTTCTATTGTTACTTTTTTTGTGCCTGTGTTCCAATAAAACTTTATTTGTAAAAACAGGTGGCAGGCAGATTTGGTAACTATACTGTTTGGTAACCCCTTACCAAACAGTATAGTTACCATTCATTGAGCATTAACAGCACAGTGGGTAATGTTATGGGCACATTGCATTGTTATTGGATTACTCCTCACAACAGACAGGAGGCTGAGGCTCAGCAGGTTTTATTTTTTTTTACTGTTGTTCAAGAACAGTTGTCTTCATCCCCCCACCGCCAGTCCACCGCATCCCAGCCATTTCCACTTCCTACCCTTGATCCTACCTCCCCTTGCTGGAAGCAACCTAAGTGCTCATCAGTAAATGAGTGGATCAAAATACTGTGGTACATTTACACGATGGAATTCTATGCAGCAGAAAGAAAGAAGGAGCTCCTACCCTTTGCTACAACATGGATGGAACTGGAGAGCATTATGTTAAATAAAATAAGCCACGTGGTGGAAGAAAAATACCATATGATCTCACCTATAAGTGGAACCTAATCAACAATAAAAACAAGCAAGCAAAATATAACCAGAGATAGTGAAATTAAGAACAAATTTCTAGTAACCAGAGGGAAGGTGGGAAGGGATAATGGAGGGAAAAGGGGGTTTTCAGGAACATGTATGTTGTTACTTTTAAACCTCCTGAAGATCTTCCCTCTTAAACTTTTTGATCTAATTATTCCTTGTGAAATCCCTACAAAGATATGAGTGGGTAAATTTAGAACTGTGGACTCCAAGTTTTACAACTAACTTTCTAAAATTCTTCTAAGTTATTGTTAATTTCTGTATTTTAAAACTTTGAAATAACTAGCAAAACTCTTATTCAATGAAGACTAAGATATACATCACTAAAAAAGAATTTACTGATATATGTACATTGAAGCATTTTCAGTGTGTCTAACCAGCCAAGCCATTTAGCAATCAGCACCCATAGTCACAAAATGTCAACTAAATCCAGAATGATGTTCCTCTCATCAAACAGTTCAATTGTTTTATTGATACATGTCTTAGTCATAGACCAGGTGTTCTGAGCTTAAAATATGAATTCATTTTCTGAAATTAAGCTAGAAGCCTAATGAAAAAACTGACAGTAATAGCAAATGACACATTACATCATGACAATCGCCAGTTGTAAATGATTCAACAGCAATTGAATATGCCTCTAATTTGTTTGATACAGGTAGTGGGAAGAAATTTCTTTAGCTTAGTTTACTTTTTGTATTTCACAGCTGCATTTCTCAGGAATAAGGGACTTATTTCCACCACTAAAAGGCCAACACATTTTCTCTGAATTGTAGGAGACCGTTCTGCATGGCGTGGGCCCAGCTCCCACTTGGAGATGCATAGGACCCAGACCCACAAATAGGTTCTCCCATGGGGAATCATGCCTGCAATGTACCTAGACTGCTATGAGTCTTGCTTTTTGCTAAAACTCCCTCACCCCGAAATGAAGACATTTACTGCAAAGTAACTTCCTAAAAACCATGATAAACCTTCCAAGGATGAGGGTAACAGGTTCAACTACTTCAACTACTTTTGCCTTCTCATTTGCAAATATCCCTCTTCTGTGATGTGATTAGTGGCATTGGCTCCTTTGTTTTCTGTAAGAGGTAACCACCTAAAGTGAACCTGTGCATAGTAAATGAGGACCATCATGTAATGGGTGGGGAAACTCAATAAAAGCCTTTCATGGCAGAGGCGGTGGCTTTTGCTCCCCTTGAGAGAAAAGCCATGCTGTCCCTTTTCCTCCACCTGACTGGTAGTCTGTGTGAATGTCTCATTTCATCCATAATGACGCAGACACTGAGGGCCGGTGTCTGCATCACCGAATAACACTGCATCACACCGCCTAACCCACGGAAGATATATATTTATCCCATTAAAAACAAAAAAATTATTTAGAAAACCCTCTGCAACATTACTATGAAAATAGCAGTAATTGTTTGTAAAAATGAATTCTGTTTTGCTTTTCAACTAATTTTTTCTTTATAGAGCAGTGTGGGGGCTTTTGTAACTTTTCAATGTAAAAGGAACTGTTTATTCTTTACTACAGTGTTTCTTTTTGAATGAGTGTTTCTTTTCTAAATGAATTCAATTGATTAAATTGTGGCAAATAATGAATTCATCCAAATAAGTAAGTTTATTTGTTCTGTTTTGAATCTCAAGGAAAAGTTTATGTTAAAAATCTTCTATAAAATATTTTCACTTCAAATATATGAAGTCAAATGCAACATTAGTTTCTTTAATTATAAAATAACGTATTTAGTAGGAACTTGATTAATGAGAACAAATTATCATCTAGCCCTAAGTGAAAATATGTATGTTAATGTTGGGAACAAGTCCAAGTGGTAAGAATTTTATAAAAGTATTATGTACTATTTTTTCTATAATTTCTGTACTCATAAGAATAAATGATTTTCCTGAATTTTTAACACACATGCATTCACACATAACTGCTCATTCTCTTCTGAATTTACTAGACATTTCAGAAAAAATTTCCATTTTACTTTCCCATGAGAATCCCAGAATATAATGAGAAAAAGAGTAATTAGTTAAAAAGATTATGTTTAGTCCTGAAAATTAAAAGTACACTATATACTTTAAAACAATCACATTGACTATGATTCAGCATTCTATGGGCTGAAGAATGAGACCTTCAGATACAGTTCTTATTTAACACTCCATCTATAAGCCTACATTTAATTCCAAATTCTACTACTATATACATCAAAGGATTATTTGGCACTTAGGATAAATTAGTTATTTTAAACAATTTTAATCACTATTCTACAAAGAATGCTGAAAAATAATGTTTTTGTTTCTTATTATTATAATATGAGGTTCTAAGATCAAATATTATATATTCTGTGTATTTTTTGTTTTTCAAAAGGAAGTTACAGGAAGTTGCATTTTTAATTTTTTAAGGATACTCCATGTTGTTTTTCACAGTGGCTGCACCAGATTGCATCCCCACCAACAGTGCACTAGAGTACCCTTATCTTCATATGCTCACTAACATTCATTGTTTGTTGAGTTATTCATGATGGCCATTCTGACAGGTGAAAGGTGATATCTCATTGAGGTTCTAATTTGCATTTCCCTAATGATTAGTGATGTTGAGTATTTATTTTTTTCTCATGTCTATGGGCACTCTTTATGTCCTCTTTGGAGAAGTATCTATTCAGGTTTTTCATCCATTTCTTAAATGGGATGTTTGTCTTCCTGGCACTGAGTTGTATTTATTCTTCGGATATTTCAGATATTAAATCTTCTTCAGATGTATCATTGGTGAAAATGTTCCCCAATACAGTGGGCTCTCTATTCATCTGCTGATGTTTCTTTAGCTGTGGTGAAGTTTATAATTTGATGTAGTCCCAGTTTTTTCTACTTTGTTTCCAGTGCCTTAGGAGGTATATTGGCAAAAACATTTCTAAGTTGAATATCTGAGATTCTACTCTTTATGTTTTCTTCTAGGATTTGTATTGTTTCTCAACTTACATTTAAGTTTTTTATCCATTTTGAGTTTATTTTTGTGTATGGTGTAAGTCAGTGGGACTCCTTTTTGACCCAGTGATTCCACTTCTGGGAATATAATCCAAGGATCCTGAAACATCAATACAAAAAAAATGTACCCGTATGTTTATAGCAGTGCCATTTACAGTAGCCAAGATTTGGAAACACCCTAAATGTCCATCAAGAGATAAGTGGGTAAAGAAGCTGTGGGATGGTTTTACACCAGGGGAAGCTTTACAGCAGTAAAAAAAGAAACTCTCACAATTTGCAACACCATGGGTGGCCTTGAAGAGGCTAGCCCTGACTGATATGGCTCAGTGGATTGAGTGCTGGCCTGTGAACCAAAGAGTCACAGTTTGATTCCCAGTCAGGGTGCATGCCTGGGTTGTGGGCCAGGAATAGGGGACATGCAAGAGGCACCCACCTATGATGTTTCTCTCTGTCTCTTTCTCCTTCCTTTCCCCTCTTTAAAAATAAGTAAATAAAATCTTAAAAAAGAAGAAAATTATGCTAAGTGAATTAAGCCAGTCAGTGAAAAAAAACACCAAACAATAGAAAAAAAAATAGTAACAGGGGTCTTAAACCTGTCAAGAGCTGCTATTTCAGCGAATCAATAAAGTTAAAGAGCACGCCTCAACTCTATCAAAAACCCTTATTATTTTTAACAATCTTATTAGACCCATGCTTCAGGGTCTCCGTGATGGTCATAAGCATTATTTTATTAACATAGATGTAAAAAACAGGAAAATTAAGAATCATACAAAATATTGTTTGGAAAAATTAACATTTCTCATTCTCCCTGATATTATTCTGGTCATTATAAAATTGGTTTCATCAAAGTATATCATTTCTTCTGAACTCAATAAAATGATACTGAGCATTTGTACACTTTAAGATCACTTACTCCAGGAACAAGTGAAATGATCCTAAGAAGCTGGCAGGATCATGAGGAATGATGGAGCAACGGTGACCCAGGAGGACAGTCATTATGTCAGCTTGCCTTGAGAAGAGCACGAAACTCCCACTCCATCAATTTGAAAGTGCCCTGCCATTGAAATTCACACTAATAAAAAAATGAGTTTGTTTTAAACATTGTAATTCCTGACAGAATGGAAGTAGACAAGAAAATCAATTTAATTGTATTTTGGGAATGAATAAAAATAATTGTAAGTTGCAAGACAAAGAAATATATAATCAAATAACAATATTTACTAAACATGTATTATGTGCCAGGAAACTTAATGTGACAGAAACAAAGAAAAATGAGGCATTGCTTCTTTTGTCAGAAAGGCTGGGGCAAGTGACACACTGAAATGTAATAACAATGGAGTAATTCTGAAGGGTAGAAGAGAGGGGTTCTGATGGATCAAAAGTTTTAAGATTCTTGTCTTCATCAGCCTGGGCCACTGTATGTAACTAAATACCATTAACAGTTTGGCTTGAACACCAGGTATTTATTTCTTGCACTTTTGGAAGCTAGAAAGTCCAAGATCAAAGTACCAGGAAATCTAGCTCTTGGTGAGAACCCCATTCCTGTGTTTTAGATGGTCACCTCCTTACTGCGACTTCACAGAGAGCTATAATCTCCTCCAATTTTACTGGGTCTTCACAGACAGCTGCAATCTCCTCCTAATCTTATAAAGATACTAATCCTTTCATGAGATCCTATAGGCAGGACCTCATCAAAGCCTAATGCTCTCTAAGTACACTGGGAATTAGGGCTTCAACATATGAGTTGGGGGGAGGCCACAATATTCAGCCTGTAACAGTCCCCTACTGTAAAGAGAAGCAAGTTAGTGTTGATTTCACACACATCCTGTCATTAAACCTGGTTTCTTTGTTACTCTATATGATTTTTGGGGTAGTGGGAACCTGTTTGGTAGATCCTGGCCTCAAAGACTCAAACTGGCTAAATCTAAGATGATAAAGAGTATGTGTTTTCAAAGCAGGAAAAACTGTGTAGAATCCTGGTTCTACCTCCTCCTACATTTGGCAAATTGTTGACTACTCAGGATCTTGCTTTACTCGATGGTGAAATATTTGTAATAACATTCAATAAGGAAAGGGTTTTTTGAAGATTAAATTAGTTGACACACTTTGAATGGTTCCTTGCCTGAGGTAAGGGTCCAAAAGTAGTGGCCAACAAAAAGAAATTGAGAACTTATTTTCAGTATTAATAAGATTGAGAAGGCATGTGTTCTTCTAGAAAGAAATACTGATCCCAGTAGAGTCAAAGAGCATTAATGCATATTGAAACAGAATGTGAGTAATCCACTCTAGGTTATTTTTAACCAAAAGCTTTTGTATCTCTAAAGTCTCAGAATGACTTTCTGCATCACCATAATTTTTTTAAATGCAGATTTAGGAGTTACTCATTTTACCAGTTTTCTTTCTCCATATATCCTCTGCCATGATGGCATTCACGACAAAGCAACTGTTAATATCTATAATTCTGGTTCAAAATCTTCCTCAAGATCTGAATTAGAATTTAGAGTTAGTGTTTATATTGGCAACATGGAAATTAAAATCTAATGATTATACTAAGCCTTTTGTTTGCAAATGAAAATTTTATAAACATAATAGGCACCAGAAATACGGAAGTAACACAATAAATATTGATCTTCCTTATTTTTATAAATTGAAAATTTTGAGCAACTTATTAAAAATACAAGGGTTTCTGAAAAGTTAAATGTACAGTAATATCTGTGTTTCCTATTTGCACATCTTATTACTACCATGAATCTTAACATCCACACTACAGATTCTTTATTAACTTGCTTAACATAATTGCTCTTTAAGAAAGATTGTGCTAAGAGATGTTTCTTTTCTTTATGTTTAGACATAACAATTAGAGCAGATTTAATAAACTATTTATCACTTCCACAATCATCCAATGTAAGTGATTTAAAGTCACTTTGTAAATGATAGAATAATGAAAATAACAGAATTTTGAGCGGTATATTGCTATCCTAAGTGTGTGACAATTGGCAGATTTTGTAACTTCTTTGAGTCTCGGTTTCATTATTTTGTAAGATAAGAATTAAAGCACATATATGAAAAATTCAAATGGCTTTTTATCAGATAACTACTTCATGTAAGTACTTAGTAGCAGGCTTCCAATTTCGAGCTTAATAGATTCATTCATTCATTTTTTAAAAAGTATTTATTGAACACATATGCCAGCACTTTTCTGGGTACTATTAGCATGCAATATGAACAAAACAGGTGACACACGTCAGAGCTGTGTTCCACACATTACACATGCAGGGATGTGCATTTTAGATATGAGTGTCAAAAAAATTGTCAGAGGTTGATGTGGAATGTATCTCAAGTTCCACTAGAATTTAACAATGCCATAAATTAAAGTCACCCAGAATCCATGCCATCATATCCACATATGTCCTGAAGTTGAATAAACTGACTTCTCTGCACCTATCATAAATAGAACATTTTTTATTACTTAATTAACAGTATTTGGAAGATAAAAACACATTAATTTCTCAGGAAGAAAATGCTAAGGACTGAGGTAAATTTTCCAAAGAGTGCATTTTAAAGTTTTAAACAATACCTTTTAATTATTACAACAATAACCACTATTGTGAATTTCACATATTAATTCATATATTTCTCCAAATAATGTACATATTAGTAAAAATGAGATTCTGAAAAGACCTCAGGCTGATAAGGGCATGAAGCTCTGTGGCTAAAAATTGATGACTTGCTGGTCACAGTCCTCTTCAAACATTTTTTGGCAGAATTAAGAAGACTAACATTAACCTCCAAAACTTGGACATTAATTAATCCATTAATTATTATCCAGATTTAAAAATTCTTTCTGCAAACCAGAAGATATTATAAGACTTGATTCTCACCTAGCAACCAGGCCCTATTTCCTCTTTAAACTGGTATAAGTAACTGCTAAGTCTTTAAACAGGTATAATTTCTCCAGATTACATTGAATACCATAGTTTTATATTCCAGCCATGGCATGGATTTATTTTCATAGTGGAATCTTATAGAAACTGAAGTCAAAGTTATCACATTTTGCCTAAGAAAAAATTTTAGAATTGTAGCAGAAAGGGTTGGCTTCATAATTTTCAAAACTGTTCTGATTCATATTATCAAAAATTCAAATAGAGTCTTGGTCAGTGAACTTCATTCTGCACTGTTATCATTCACTGAAATTGGACGACATGTGACTTAATACAAGGCTGTTTCATGTCATAAGGAAGTATAACCACGTCATGGGTTGAATGGTTATGCCGCCTCCCTCCCTGAGATTCACATGTCTAAATCTCAACAACCAAAGATGGTGGTGGTAAGGGATAAGACCTTTGGAAGGTACGTAAGTCACAAGGATAGAACCCATGGGAATAGAATTAGTGCTGTGTAAAAGAGGATCGTTAGAGATCTCAGCTTCTTACACAATGTGAGGACACAGTGGAAAAGCACTGGTTATGAACTAAGAAAAAAGCTCTTGCCAGAAGGTGACCATGCTAGCATCTTGGTCTTGAACTTCCCAGTCTTCAGTCTATGTTATTCTGTTATATAAGGCCAAAGAAGACAGACCATGTCAAGTCATAAAGGGTAGACATGAAAGATAAAAGAGGTCAGGTCTTCATGTAGTTTACATTTTGGTGGTGAGACCAAAAAGAAATTGCTTAAGTTATTTTACTTCTAATTCAAGATAACAAAAGCATTTAAAAAGTTAAAGGTAGTAACGGAAATGATGGGACACGGGACGTGTATTATTGTGTAAAGGAATGGATACAGAAAGTTCTCTGTGATGACGTAACATGTAAGCCATGATGTGGAAAAATGTGAGGGAGAAGACTTATTGCAGGAGGAAGAACATCTCAGGTGTTGTCCTCAGGGCAACCTAATATACCCTGATAAAGGCCCAGTCCTGTTACCAACAGTCTTCTTGTTGTCTTCAGAATCTTCTTCACAATGTGCTGGGGCATGGAAAAGATCAATGATGAAACCATATGCCTAAATCCTGCCCAGATCTCATGCAGAGTATGCAGTCATCGTTCAAGGAGAAAATTGCATATTATTTTAGATGGACTACTCAGTAAGTTAATATATTAATATATATTTTTTGAGAAGATGGTACTTTTTAAAAACTGGTTACCCTGCACTCTGGAAAGAACAATAATTGATGGGAATCAGGGTGGTAGATGGAAAAGAGTAAACACTAAGGACTGTAACCCCAACTTAATTCACATGTTGTCAGATGGAAAGTCTAGGCATCAGGATGACACCATATGAACTCAGAGCTATATTTATTCATTGTTTCAATGTACATTAATTGAGCAACTTTTATGTGTAATGACCCTGAATCTTGGAGGGGATGGGAAAAGAAGTAATAGGGATAATGTCCAGTTTTACATCTTTGGAAACTTGACAGTAGTGGTGGGAAAATTCAGGAGAGGGAACAGCTTTGGAGAGGCTGAAAGGGGCAAGATGAAAGATGTGTAACCGAACCACACCAGGCTTTGCTGGGCATTCTTTTCTTGCTGTTGACCTGGGGAAAGAGTGGCAGCACTCTAGCAGGTAAAAGTTTACATGGAATGTAGATACTTTAATTGATGTTTCCTTAACCAATGGACTAAGGGAGAAGAATATGAACTTGCAAATATTTGGGGCAGCTATTTGATTTACTGCATCAATCAGGTAAGTGCTATTGGTCCATGGAGAAGGATGCCAGATGTAAAGGATGCAGAGTGTTGAAATATCATAGCCTGATAACTTCAACTGCCCCTGATGTTGAAATGCCTTTAAGTATTTATTTGAAGCACAGTAGAGATTATGGGGATTAAACAAGTTGTGTAATTTTTTTCTGGAATTATCATTTCAAGTTCATTCCAAACTTCAAATAAAGCAACACATTAAGTATAATAATTTATTTGGTATATTCAAAACTCATGGCCTAAAAAATAAATGTAGTAACACTAATAAGATATTTTTAATAATTTACAGTATTTGGTTATTTGGTAAAAAATAAAGTAGTATAAAACATGTAGTTTTGTCCCCTTATTTTAAAATCAACCCTCAGGAAATTGGTAATAATTTATAGAACATAAGACTTATAACAGCTTTAGCCATACAACATAAGATTAACTACAGAAACTTTGAGCAAAACTGCCTACTAGGTTGCCCAGATGCAGAATTTCTTGATATGCTAAAATAAAATTCAGCTGACCCAACTGTTTAAAATCACCTTATGTTTCTCAAACATGTATACTGTTTAGAGAGATAAGTAGAGAGAGTAAGAGGAAACCAAAACATATTTGTTCAACTGTAGCTGTATAAGATTTTGCAAGATTTAAATTTTCTTCATGAAATTATGTTGTGCATTTTATAAATGAAATTAAATAGAAAAACATATAACTATTGATTAAATTCTAAAAGGAGAGACTTTATAGTTCATTGTGCATAGCTTCTAATATTTAATAATTCCAAAATCTATGAATTTTTAACAACTGACAACTTCAAAACTAAAAACTCAGATTTTTACAACTATTACAATTTTAAGTGATTTGTTAAAAAGATTTGATTTATTTACTATTACAGAGAGGGAAAAAGACAGGGAGAGAAACATCAGTGTGCAAGAAATACCTCAGTCAGTTGCCTCTCACATGCCCCCAAGCAGGGATGGCACTGGCTGTGAATCCAACTGATGACCCTTCAGTTCACAGGCCAGCACTCAATCTACTGAGCCACACCACCCAGGACTGAAATTTTGTTTTAACCAGTTTTTATTTTTGTCTTATTTCTATGTCCCATTGTAATCAAAGATGTTATTTGTTAGATTTTATTTAAATATCATGACTTCAAACAAACTATGTATCAGAGAAAACAATCTGATTTATAACAATCTGCTTTCTACATATTTTCTGAAAAAACTATATGACTTAAAATTGATAGTTGACTGTTTACATATATCAATCAGTAATCTATAAGTACTTGATCTAACTGATTGTTTCACTCTTTTAATGATACATATAGATACCTTTAAAGTAACTGGTAGTACATTGTATAGTATTAAATTACAAGTCCTACCTTAGTCTTAAAGTAATATTCAAGGTTTATTCATATTATCTTGAATATTATATGTTGTTATATAATCTTTCTTACATTTTATAGGGCTTCAGTACTTTTTTATATAAAGTACATACAACATTTTTTCAAGACTTTATTTTATCTAACAGTAAATACAGTCTATTAATTTTGCATGGATTGTTATTATTTTTTACTCTTATTTAGCTTTTTAATTTCCTCTTCAGGTTAAAATTCTAGGTTAATATATCTATAAAAACATAACTTAAAATATAATATATTATCACAATTACATGAATTTAGATATAATCAAGTTTAAAATAAAACATGATTGCTGATTGGTACCAGTCCTCAAACTCTTCCTTTTCAATAACTGAAACCTATTCTCTTTTGTTTTTTAAAAATCTTCAAATATATGAATGTTATAAACAAAGAGACTAATTTATGTTTTCAAATGATCTATCTAATATTATAAAGTTTCTCTCAAGTTTGAAAGAAGTTCAAATTCCTTTTTGTAAATATTTTTCCTCTTTAAGTAAATGTCTATAGTTTATCTCCCTATTTTTTTTCTTTTTTAACATAACTCATTGCAGAGTGTGATGTTTGCTTTTTTATAAATGAAAATAAACTTCATTTCCATCTTATGTATATAGTACCCTTTCAGTTTTACTAATGTTTCATTTTAGAATAGTTTTAGATTTACGAAGAAGCTGCAAAGATACTAGAGAGTTTCCAGATACCTGGACCCCATTTGTCTCCTTGTTGAATCTTACCATGCATTACCTTACGTTAGTCACAACAGATAAACCAATAAATACCTTTTATTAACTAAAGTCCATATTTTTGTCTTAGTTATTAGCTAATGCCCTTTTTCTGTTCTAGAATATCATATATAGAATACTACATTATATGAAGTTGTCATATGTCCTAAAAGTTTCCTTGACTATTTTTTTTCCTTGTGTTCAATGACATTAGTCTGGAAGTTTTGAGGTGCATGTGCCTGGTGTTTTGTGGACTACCAATTTTGCTTCTTGTGATGGTTTCTTCATGGTTAGATTGTGGTTGCAGGTTTTGAGGAGAAAAGTCATAAAGGTTAACTGCCATTTTCATTACATTATTTTAAGGACTTATGCTATCAAGATGACTTACCACTAGTAATGTTTAAAAAACTTTCATATTTCCATAATAATTTGTACTTACAGAATAATTAATACTTAATGTTACAGAAATTTAAAAATGTATTTTTGCTTGCCATGCAGTGATTTTAAGTCTAATGGCACCACACTAAGAGAGGATGCACATCTCAGGGAAGATAATTCTTTAAGTATGTGAGATGATAAAGCATGAATGTCATTTTATCTTATTTAAAATGAAAAGGAAAATCTTTGTATGTACCAGTATAATCAGGTGCCATGTAATCTTATTTCCCTAATTTGAGTTTTTGGTTTGAGTAGTGCCTAATTTTATCTCCTGAGAAATAAAAATCCATGGTTATGCCATTATAATAAAAATATATTTTCCCTGTGTCATATGGAAAGCCACTTCAAAGTCAACAGATATATTAAAAATGATAATATAAGTAAATAAAATATAAAATTTATGGACCAAAAATCAAGGTGCATCATGCTTCTTAAGTCATTTTCATAAACAAAATAGAAGGTTTCATTGTCCAAAGTCTGAGTTGTACAATAAAATATCATTCTAAATTTATGATTATTATAAAGTCATGCCTATTCTATTGAAAACAAGCAGAAAGGGCAACTCAGGAGTAATATAAAATTCATTTTGAATGAGATAAGAAAAGTCAGTTTAAAACTAGAACTTCTATAAAAATATAAAATATATGTGCATATATTTTCTATGTATAAATATATATGTATATATTTATATATATATTTGAGATATGTCTGGAAAATGTCCAACCATTGTTAATACAACAAAAATGGTTTGCACAACTTTGATGTAACCCGGCAGCCAAGGAGAGTGGACTGGAATGTGCATGCGTGAACAATGACAACCTCACTGCACTAGTCAATGGGGGTAGATCCATTGAGTGAGCATGTGTACTGTGTGGCCATCACATTCAAAATGACTGAGTAAGTAGAGCAACAAATCTGCACCAAATTTTACATTCAGCTTGAACATTCCTCTGTAGAAACTATTCGGATGATTCGGAAGGCCACAGTTATGGGCAACTGGTGATTGACAACTACATCATGACAATGCACCCACTCATGCATCACGTCTCCTGCAGTGTTTTTGGTGAAACATCAAATAACCCAGGTACCTCAGCCCCCTACAATACAGATTTGGTGCCCTGCTACTTCTGACTTCTCTCAAAACTAAAATCACCTTTGAAAGGGGAGATATTTCAGACCATTGATGAGATTCAGGAAAATACAATCAGGCAGCTGATGGTGATTCCAACAAAGGATTTTGCACAGTGTTCTGAACAGTGGAAGAGATGCTGGGAGAGGTGTGTGAGGCCCCAAGTTGCTTACTTTGAACAGGACTGTGGTGTCATTGTCCTATGTCCAATGTTTCTTGTATCTAGCATCTTCTTCAGTAATGTTTCTTTTTCATATGGCTGGATAACCTCCCGACAGACCTTGTATACTAATATGTACATATATATTCTATATGAAGAACTTATGAATTGGATAAAGTGCTCATTAAATAAAGCTGACTTTAAAATTAATGACCTGTCTTCCCCCAACACCCCCGCGATCTGACAGTTGTCAAACTGTTTTATGTAACAATGCTACCGTTCATTAAATCATTTTATCGATTAGATTCACATGTAAGTGAGATTATATGGATAAATGGGGGCAGAAAGAGATGTGATTTTGTGTGGTGAGTGTCCAATACAGTATGCAGATAATGTTTTACTGAGTTGTACTCTTGAAACCTGTACAGTTTCATTAGCAAATGTCATCCCAATAACCTTGATAAAAATAAATAAAATTAATGGCCTATAAGACTGAGCTAAAATTACACAAAATGCTGCCTAGCTACCTAAAGACATGGGAAATTAAAATAGAAATTAAGAAATTTTTATTTTATATAAATGTATAAGTTGTAGTTCCAGACATATAACATAGTCAACCTGATTGTATACATGGCTATACCTCCTTCTTTTTACCTTATTAAATGTCAATTTTTTCTAAGTCACAACACCAGCCAGTAAATCCATTGCTCCTTTTTTCAGTCCCTTTTCAGAATACAAACCCCATCTCAGACCTTGATTTCAGTGACTCAGTAAGGACCTCTCTCCAGGTACTTGTTTTTACTTCTACTACCCTAAAAGAATCTTCATTTTTGGATTTTCTATTCACTTTCTGATTCTGAAACTAGCAGTTCTGCATATTTAAACTCAAGTATTTTTTGTGTGTTTATATTTTGTTTGTTTTCAGAAGATGTTTTAGGAGAAATTGAGTGGTAGCTTCATTGGATATACATATGCACACACATATTTACATGTATAATTATTATATAACAATACTATTCCTTATATAATAATAGTGTTTATTATTTTATAATATAAAATACCATTTTATATTATAATATTTTAAATGTCTTAAATATTTTCACTCTACAGAGATTAATAATTAATTAGTATATATTAATATATATATTATTCCAAAATAAAAATTTGTCAACATAGAGAAAATTAATTTATCATCAGTACACAGAATACAAGAAATGTTAAAGAAAATTTATCAGGCAGAAGGAATGCAATAACAGATGAAAATACATACTTACATTTAAGAAATGTAGAGCACCAGAAATTGTAATTACATAAATATATGAGATATATTCTTATTACTTAAGTCTCTTTTAAAGATAACTGAATGCTTAAAATAATATTGTATTGTGGAATTTAAAACTTTCACACACACATACATTTGAATACATACACACATGTGCAATATAAAATGAATACACATATATAAACATATATATATATATGGTAACATACTTGTAAAGACTTGGAAGGAAATAATGTAAGTATGTTATTTTATACTTTTTATAAACTATGTAGAGTCATATAATCTCTCTAGAAACTAGACTGTTATAAAGTTAAAGCAATCATTGAAATAACAACACAAAGGTAAAACTGAAAATGCAGTTGAAGTGATAAAATATATATATAACAATGCCTAACTTAAAAAAAAGCTGAAAAAAGTGGAAAAGGATGAAGCAGATGAAGCAAATAGAACATAAACAATGTGATACAATACATATCTAAATGCTTCAATTAAAAGGCAGAGATTTTCAAATTGGATTAAAAAGCAATTTTATATGTTGTCTATGAGGAAAAAAACTATAGATATAAAACCAAAAGTATATTAAAAGTACAAATATTAAAAAGATAAACCATATAAATACTAGTCAATAGAAGGTAGAATTACTATGTTAATAATAATTTTGAATTCAAATCATGTAATATTACTGGATATTAAGAAAGTCATCTCATCATAAGAAAAGCATAAATTCATCAAGAGAATGTAATAATCTTGAAGATTTGTGCATCTAAAAACAGACCTACAAAGTATATGAAATTTAAGCCAATTAATTGCATATATGAAATAATCTACAATTATAGTTAGAAATTTCAATCCCCTTCTCCCAACTATTGAGAAAATAAATGGAAATAAAATCAATAAAGACATAGAATACTTGAAGAGCATTACCAATCAAGTTGATCTAATTGACAATTACAGATTATTCCATTCAACAACAATTAATTACATATGAAACTTTTATCACCTTGGCATAAACGAAGCCTCAGTAAATTAAAGAGGAGTGTAAGCACCCAAAGTATGCTTTCAGAATGTACTGGAATTAAATTAAAAGCAAATAACACATAAGTCTATGGAAAACCCCAAAAGACAATTCTAAATAACCTACAGGTCAAAAAAATTAAAAATAATATTACTGTAGAAAGTATTTTTAACAGGATAAAAGTGAAATCACCTTACCAAAATAATGGGATCTGCCAATCAATACTTAGGAAAATTAAGGGCAATAAAGAGAAATAATCCCAAACTAGTGCTCTCAGCTTTGACTTGAAGATATTAGATTAAGAAGAAAAAATGAAACCCCAAAATAATGCAATTTGATGGAATGAATGATCAGAACAGAAGTCAATGAGATAGAGGACAATGGAAAGATAACCATAAAATAAAATTAATTCTATAATAAAATTCATAAATATAGACAGAAAGCTCAGAAAAAAGAAAAATCACAAATCATCATTATGATTATAGAGAATATTATA